>WUAM01000164.1:2280405-2324175 GCA_024336885.1 Actenoides hombroni | reverse complement strand
CTATCAGATTAGTCAAGCATGACTTCCCTTTGTTGACTCCATGTTGACTACTCATGATAAGCCTCCTTTCCTCAACATGCTTTGAGATGGTGGCAAGAACAAGCTGTTTCATCACCTTTTCAGGAATGGAGGTGAGGCTGACCAGCCTATAGTTACCCAGGTCCTCCTTCTTGCCCTTTTTGAAGACTGAGATGACATTGGCCTTCCTCCAGTCCTCAGGCACCTCTCCTGTTCTCTAGAACCTCTCGAGGATTATGGAGAGTGGCCTAGCGATGACCTCTGACATTTCCCTCAGCACTCACTGGTGCATCCCATCAGGGCCCATGGACTTGTGGATGTTCAGTTTGCTTAGCTGCTCTCTAACATAATACTCCTCAACTGAGACAAAAATGTCGGTTAAAATACAGTAATATTTGAAAATATGGGGTACCAATAAAGTTTTGCAACTGTTAAAACAGCACAGGTTCTCTGACTTTTCTGTGAGAAAGATGATGCAGCCTTGGGAATGAAAACAGTAGAAAGTTGTGTTTAATAAGGAGGCTGGGTTACATGTAAAGCATGTGATGCTTTTTGCACCCTCTTTTACAATGCCCTGACTGATGAGCTGAATTAAAGGACTGATCTCAGCTTATTATATCTGAACGTGGCTTCACTGAAATTCACAGTTCTGTGTCTCTTGTCTGAAGGCTGAATCTGAACTCAGATGGCAAGTTTTCAATTATTTGAGGACCAATCAGTTACACTGATCAGTTCTGGATGCAGAGAGCTCTTCAGCAATGACCAGCCTGCTGCCCTAATGAATTCTGCTTAAGCAGAACAAAGCTGTAAAACTGAACTGATTGGATTCAAGTATGTTTCTCCTCTGTTTGGACATCAATGAACTAAACAAAGGCAAAGTAGCATTTAGTGGCACCACTGTTAAATAAAAAACAAACCAGACACTCAAAACAAGGCATAAGATTACAAACAATTACTATTACCTTAAAATCTAGTTTGTGTGGTAAAATATAAATCCTATGGAAGTAAACCAAACATTAATTATTACAAATGGACAAGTTCCACTGCTTCTGATACACTATTTTTACCTATAATTAGAGAAAGATTAATTTTGCGTATATAGAGTTAAGCAGTTTCAGAGGACTAGAAGCCTTTAATAGCTTTGCATTAGCTTAATGACCCAGTAAAGGTTAGTTTAAGAATTTAATGTTTCATGATTATGCAGAAAGTTTCAATTGACCATATGGCAAATTACCCATAATAAAAACCAAACAAACCAACCACATCTTCATGTCTGGCTAAGGCATTAACTTGCTTCCTAAAACCCATCAAACTACTGCCAGCCAGTTTTCAAAACAATTCAAAATATTACACGCTCTGAACAAATTGCAAACTTTGCATACCCACAACTATAATTTAAAAAGAAATAGTAAGTCATTTGTTAAGTGAGATCTTTTAAAATGCCTTATGACAACTCATAAGTTGGAAAAGACATTTTGACAGAAAGTAAGAATTATTCGGATGTACTTTTTACAAAAATAGTTCAATGGACTGTAGTTTCTGAGATCAATATTCCAATCAAGGTCCTCTTGCCAACAAGTACAATCTTTGGCCAAAAATCTCTAGACCTGCAACACATAGTCCTTGTGCCTAAATCTCCATGTGTGTGTATTTCTGATAAATAAAAATTGTGTAAATTTAAGAGGTTCTAAATACTTTCTAATCTCATTTGCTTTGCTATCTTCTCTGTGTGAAATACCAGGCTACTCCATAAGAAAAAGTGTATCTCTTTAGGTAGAATTAAGTACTTTAGATTAATTCAGATACCTAGTTTTAAGTATTCATGTGTGCAAGCAACAATTTAGGAATTTCTGCTTTATTTTAGTTAGACAGCAGATCCAGATCCACTGAAATCAGTGAGAACTGCAAGAGTTTAGTATCTTTGAAATGCAGGCTTCTAATCAAATGTTTTTATTATCTAGGCTACAACACTGATTTTCTTTGTTAACCACAAAAAAACTATCTGAAGTAAGAATCTCCAGTTCTCCTGAATTGCCTTCTAACTTTATAACATAAGCTGATAGTATTATCACATCTTCACAGCTATATGTTCAGTTGATAGGAAGGCCTGTCTGGGAAGGCCTAGATAACTTTCCTGGAGGACAAATTAAGCAATAGATTTGGAAATTATTCTTATCCTACCATCATGATGCTGTCTTTGTGTATTCTCAGCTTACTGAAAACAAAACAATAAAAGCTTGTTTACTGCAAAGCATCAGAGAAGAAGAATCCTTAACACTTGGCTATTGGGAAATGTTTAGGAAAGTTAAAGTGTGTCAATTAAAGTTCTGAAGTTATTGCATAGAAGTACTATGTGCATTAACTTTAGTAAGTTCACAGCATCATCCAGGCTGGAAGGCAACTCAGGATTCCTGTCTTTAGTTCAATCTCCCACTCAATGCAGAGTCAGCTCACTCAAGGCTTTATGCAAGCCTAGTCTTGAAAACCTCCACAGATGGGGACTGCATAACATCTCTCAGCTTAATTATTTTAATCAGCCTGGTCTTCTTCTCCCTTATATACAGTCAAAACCTCCTCTGATTCAGTTTATGACTCCTGTTTCTCAGTCTCACATTGGGCATTTGAATAAAGAGCCTTGATAATCTCCTTGTAGTTTTCAGGATAGGCATGGTCAAAAGCCATCTGTTCTCCAGGCTAAACAAATCCATTTCTCTCAGTCACAAGGCATGTTCTCCCACCTTGGTGGTTCTCCACTAGCTTTACTGAAGTTTATTCACATCTTTCCTGTAAGTCTTCCTAGAACTAATTCATAGAAGCCTCCCAGTCACTGGTCTACAGTCTTGTGGAGTATTTCTACATGGATAGACCACAACCATTGGCTGGAAAGTCAACATAGAATTGTGCAAGCAATCCAGGAAGTTTCTGGACTATATTGAAGATAACTTCCCAACACAAACAACACAGTGGCCAACTAAGGGCAGTGCTCTATTGATCCACTCCTCACAATGAAAAATTGCTGGTGAATGTGGCCACAGATACAAAATTCAGCCACAGCAAACAGAAGATGCAATTGAGCTCAGGACCCAGAGGCAGGCTGGGAATGGAAACAACAGAAATATGACTCTTGGTTTCAGAAGAACATACTGCAGTTTATTTAGGGTATTGCTGGGCAGAATATCCTTGGAGACATGATGGAGAAAAATGTCAAGGGAACTAGATAATATTTTAAGGAATAGTGATTGAGAGCTCCGAAACAAGCCTATCCCACTGCAGAGGAAGATCAGGTATTTCAAAAGAAGATCCACTTGGCTAATCAAGAAAGCCCTTAATGAACTAAAAGACAACAGAACATGTGAAAAGTAGAAATTAAAGCAGGCAACAAAGGAGTACCAAAGCACTGTTTGAGCATTTACACCTAAAACTAGTGAGGAATGCAGAGGGTAACAAGAAGAGATTTTACAAGTATGGTAGCAAAAAATGGAATTTCAGTGAGAATGAATTGTTGACAAAGGGGGAAGAAAACCTGGTGACTATACAGAATAGATTGAAACACTCAACAGCTTTTCTTTTTTGCACGTGTCAGATTTCACTAGCAAAGTCAACAGAAGCATATTGACAGGTTAGGGAATTACTTGAAGGATTTGTAATTACTCTGAAGAGTAATTACAATCTTTGAAACCAAATGGGGTTCATTTCAGGGTGTTGAAATGGTTGGCCAATGTATTCATTAGACTACTATCTATCACCTAGAAAAAATAATGGAGATTGAAAGAGGTCCCTGAGAAACAGTAAAAGGCTAACGCAGCTTTGACAAAAACAAGAAGGATCCAGGAAACTGGATTGTACTTGACCAACCTGATTGACTCTACAATTAACCAATTAGTAAAATGATCAAAAGGAAGGTGGTGTGTGCAGTATAATTCAACTGTAGTAAGGCTTTTAGTTTACAGAATTCTTATCTGTAAGCCAGGGAAGTACAGGCTGAGCAGAGATACACGGGTAGAAAATAGACTGGATCACCATACTCAAAATGCAGCAGTAATGGCTCAACACCTAGTTTGTGGTAGGTAATAAATACTCCAGAGGTTGACTCTGGAGCCAACTCTGTTTAATATATTAATCTGGATGATGATAGAAAGCTAATCTTCAAATTAATTGACAACACTAAATTGGGGCTGGAGAGGGGTTGATACACTATGTAGCACAATCTCAGTGATAGAGGGACCCTGGAGGAGTGAACTAACATAAATGATATAAAGTTCAACAAGGAGAAATACTAAATTCTACACCCAAATAAGCCTGTGCATCAGTGTAGGTTGGAAAAACACTGGGCTGAGCAGCAGCCCTCCCAGAAAATGGAAATCAGATAAAATACAAGCAAACAACATAGTCTCTTTATGGATAAAGCAATTTGTATATAAATTATGTTAGGAAGAAAGTGGACAGAAGAAGAGAAGTTATTTTCCTCACACCTCTACTTCATCCTGATAAGGCTGTGCCTGTGTCCAGTTACAGGCTCCTCAGCTCAGGAAGGGTGTTGGATGTCTCCTCCTGTTGTGGAGATGATCAGAGGCATGCAGTGCATGGCCTGCAAGAAGGGGCTGAGTGACTTGGTGTATTCAGTCTGGTGAGAAGGACAAAGTATGTAGGGGAGGCAACAGACAAAACTGCAGTCTACAACTGCTTGAGGGGGCATTACAAACAGTGTGTAACCAAGGTCTTCTCATGACTAGTGAATGTTAAATCAGAAGGCAACTAACTGCTGTAAGCTATAGCTTGGAAGGTCCAGGCTGCATTGCAGGAGGGTGGCACAACTCTGAAACAGGTACCCAGAGAGGCTGTGTGTTCTCCTTAGAGACTTCCAAGAAATCCAAAGGCACAGCTGGCCCAAAATGGTGTTGGCAATGGCCTTCCTTCAAGGAAGAGATTGGACAAAATGATCTGCAACCAAAAATTTTATTTCTAAACTAAATTGTCAGAGAAGTTCCTGAAATAGTTTCAATTCAGAGTGTGCCATCAGAAACAAGGACTTACTACTGATATGGAGCTTTTTAACCAAAAATCCAAACATACAGTCAGTACCTGAGCAAAGAATAAAAGCAATCCTTAAGCCAGGCAAGTAAGATTTGATGTACCAATGCAGTGTTAAAAAAAAAAAAGTACCAACAGCACCATATTACAGCCCTTTGGCTTCAGTTTATACAAAAATGTGTTGAAGAATATAGAGAAAAAAAAATAATTTAAAGTTAACCTACCTTTCTCATGCTTCAAAATCTCCTCATCAGTTTAAGCTTGGATTGTGTTTTGGAGAAAGTTTTAGAATGAGAACAATCCATTCTATTCATTATAGTCTATTTTCAATGCCTGCCTTCTTTGCATTTTATCTCCTTACATTCTCATACTATTTTTTATATATGGTTAATATTTCTTTCCAATTCATCAACCTATTCAGTCATGGCATAGGCAAAGAAGAATGTCTATCTGTCCAGAGGCAAGGACACAAATTCAGAAAGAGGAAACCTAAATCAAGAGCATGTACATTTTTCAGTAAGGTACTTTCAAGTTGTTTTTTTGGTTGGTTGGTTGGGGTTTTTTTTGTTGGTTTGGTTTTTTTTTTGTGGGGTGTATGGGTGGAGGGTAGTTCACTAAAATCTTTTTCATTTGATTTACAATATTAGTTCAGTAATTATTTCATGTTGCTTAAAAAATACAATATTTTTGGCTACTTACTCAAAAATATGTGCCATTAGTGTCAATGCATGAATCACAGTCTGAGAATCACTCACATCTGGACAACTGGAGAAGTACTAGTCTGCAATTAGCATAATTCAACATGGAAACAAGTTTTTTCCCTTTCAAGAGTTTCTTGAAACAGACATTTGCCAACTAAGAAATAAAACTGACATATCAGTTCCAAACATAATTTTGAGGGAGGAAAAAAGGCATGAGCAGAAGGAACCCTTCTCATTGACATACAATGATAGGACAAGGGACAACGGGTGCAAGCTGGAACAGAGAAGGTTCCATGTAAACATGAGAAACTTTTTCACAGTGAGGGTGACAGAGCACTTGAACAGGCTGCCCAGGGAGGTTGTGGAGCCTCCTCTGGAGACTTTCAAAACCCACCTGGATGTGTTCCTGTGTGACCTGATCTAAGTGATCCTGCTCTGGCAGGGGGGTTGGACTAGATGATCTTTTGAGGTCTCTTTCAACCTCTACCATTCTGTGATTCTGTGACACCTAAGAGCAAGGCTCTCTTTTCCTTCACTCCACTGGGCTGTTATATTTATACCTTTTCTCATAACTTGCCCTTTGAGTATCTCCTGTTGGCATCATCACTTCCCTAAAACAGGTTGAAAAGCACATCTCTCTCTCTCTTCTGTAGAAACAAAGTAACAATTAAGACTGAGCCTGAGGCTCAAAAAGGCAATTGCTGTCTCTTCCAGTGCTAACAAAATTATCAGCCTACCATCCTCTGAGGTTTGCTAATCTTTTCTGATGTGTCTTTTGGTTGCTTCTTGAGCTAGATATGAACTAAAAGTGGTGGCTAATTTAGATGACAAATTAGACATGATAAAATAAATCTAACTAAGAGAGGAAATTCAGGAAGACTGGGAGCAGAAAAAAAGATGGAACAGAACCACTATATCCTATGCTATTCCTGAAGCACTAAAGAATTGTCAAGATATTTTAACACTGTTTTAAAGTTCTACCTGCAATAGTTGCGGGCTTTACGCATAGGTGGTATCTGTCTTCAAGACAGGAGATGATGATTATTATATACATTGATGTGTTCTATACCATAGAATCATAAAATCAGTCATAGAATCATAGACTGGGTTGGGCTGGAAAGGACCAAAAATATCACCTAGTTCTAATCCCCCTGCCATGAGCAGAGACACCTTCCAATAGATCAGGTTAAATAGTGTTTTGTTTTAAAAAAATGAGTGGTTTGATCACAACAAATAGTCTTGTGCCATCACACAAATTAACCAGCAAGTCAGTTGGGCCCAAAGGTGAGAGCCTCTGAAAGAGAGAAATTAAAGATACAAGGCTTGCTCTGTAGTGGTTCTGGTGTGTTGTTTCCTGTGCAGGGTTTTTTTGGTTTTGTTTTGGTTTTTTTGGTTTTGGTTTGGTTTTTTACATCAAATTGTTCATGATTGCTTAGGGTTTTAGCAAAGTAATTCAGAGATAGCAACATCTTTTACTCATGCCATTTCTGGCTGAACACTGTCTTTCAAGTGACGCACCCTGAAGAATGTCACAGACTAGAGTCGATGGTTGGTATTACATCCTGCTGTTCCTGGAGTGTACTGTTAAGAGTCCTTTGGGGTTTTTTTGATACAAGCTTATCAGAACAGAGGTTTGGATCAAATGCTATCTAAAATGTATTCAGAAGTTTTAAAGTCAATAATAATATATGGAATAGCACATTTATGAATTTTAAAAAAAGAAACAAAAACCTAGTTTAAAGTGGTTTTCACCCATATTTAGTCACAGAATACCAGAACTGCTGAAGCTGGGTAGGCTGTCTGGAGATCATCTAGTTCAATGCTGCTGCTCAGAGCAGTGTCATCTTCAGCAGATTGCTCAAGACCACTTTTGTTGTGTTTTCAGTATCTCCAAGGACCAAGACTCCAAAATCTCTCATCCTGTAACTGAGAAGAATCTTGCTCTGCCTTCTTTACTTACCCTCTCCTGCACCCCCCACCCCTCAGGTATTTACACACATTGACCAGAACTGAGTCTTCTCAGCCTCTCCTTGAGTCCATTAATCATCTTTGTGGCCCTTTGCTGAACTCACTCCAATATGTACATGTTTGTCTTGAGCTGGAGGGCTCAAAACAGGACACAGCACTCCAGATTTGTCTCAGCATGGCTGAGTAGTGAGAAAATATCTCCTACCTCTAGCTGCTGGTAATGTTTTTCCTAATGCAGATAAGAAGGCTATTGGCCTTCTTTGCCACAAAGGACCATTGCTGGCTCAGAGAGCATCCAGTTTTGCTTATTTCTGAGAAGATGTAGGGAGCTTCCCCCATCATGATGGCTTGTAGGCACCTTCATATTTATGTGCATACACACATTTAAGGGGGTCTCCTAACACTGTGGTTTGTTGATTACAATGGCTCTCCTTTCCACATCACCCTGACATCTCTTCTTATGACCCCAGTCTACCACCTTCCTCACTTGACTGTGAGTCATCATCTCCCTCTCCTGTTGCTCCTCGTTTAAAGCTCCCTCATGAGGTTGGACAGCCTTTTGTCCGACTTCGTGAGGTTGATCCCATGTTTTCCTATTCATCCTCAATCCTCAGAGAAGGTTATAAAAGCTGAATCCCTGTTGTTGACACCAGATATGCAACCAGTTGTTGACCAGCAGGATCTGTCTACTCTTCCTCAACACTTTCTTCTCAGTTACCACAGTGTATTGACCACTTGGACTTCCATGCCCTTGAGCTTTGCCCTCAGAGCCATATAATCATGACTAAGTGTCTTTCTTGTCTAGCTCAACAGAGGATCCTCTACCCAGGCAGATAAAGAGTACACTATACATTCCAGCAGTGGTGAATCATGTTTAAAACTTATAGACAATTAACTATTAGGTACCTTTTAAATTATTTTTTCTTGGTAAAATATTATGTGAAATGGATCCACAAATGTGTCAGATAAGAAAAAAGAAATATCTCTAAAATGCTGCTATAAAATTCTAAGAAAACTGATTCTTTTTGTTGTTGTTTTTTGGTTGGGTTTTTTTCCATGTTTGAGACATTTGGATTAGAAGATTATTAGGAAGGCTCTCCATTTGGGAAGTGACAATAATTGGATGAAAAAAATGAAAGGCATTATTCTGTTTAATTTACATTCATTCTGAACAACATTAAAGCCAAAAATATTTCAAAATTCTCTTCATATCAGAAACGCAAAGAAAGTTTAATTTTGGAAACGTCATCAACACAATTCAACATAACCTAAAACTGAGGCCTCAGCTTCCAAGGTCAGAGTGACTAGATGAATAAGTAATCTTAGAATTTGTGTAGGGGCTATCTTGAATCCAGAAATTTTTTCATCTTCTCTGAAAACTTCTGTACAAATCCACCCAGGGAACCTCCTTTTTTTAACAGATAAAAATTGGGAAGATCACAATGAGATTTTTATTTTTTTTTTAAAAGAGTTCACCACTTTGAGCATTACCTAGCACCTCTCCAAATTCTAGAGGAGTCCATCTGACTTATGACTTACCTGTAGGTGGTTTGAATTACAAAATTGGGTAGTCTTTGAATTTTGTTCCAAGGCACAGTAAGGACAGATTTACAATAAATAGAAATCATTCTTTTTGCATTATTTTAAGATGTATAATTCTGTCTCTTGTAATATTTTTTATATTCTCTGGACACTAAAATATAATAATACATCTGAAAAATCCAACAACAAAGTCAAATATGAAAGAGAAATTTAATTATTTCAAGAGATTACTTAACTATCTACAAGGTGATCCATTCAGCTCTAGCAACTAAGTAGTCCGATGACAGGATGATTGTTTGAGTTGGGTTTCCAGCACAAAATCTATTGCTATTAAAAACAGGATGAAAATGAAATGTACAATTTTTTTTCAACTAGATTTTGAAGTGCAAATTGGGATATACTTGTTACCTAGGGCTTTTTTACTTTGAAATAAATAAGAGCAGCAGGTCATCAATGAAGCATTCTGAATTAAACATCTGTGACCATATTGCCTCCATTTTTCTAATAAGTCAATGGTAGTTAATCCATCCACAATTACACAGTGCCAAATAAAAATGTGTGTTTACCCAAGTGTCAAACAAATATGGTGTCCACAGGTATTCGGAACATTTTACAAGGTGGAGGACTATCAAAACATACTCAGATTTTACCCTGATGCTCTGTTATTCTATCTACTATCTATCAAAACTTTGGAAAGCACAATCTGCACAGAAAAATTAAGATTCTTTTTAGATGTGGTAAGAGAGTTTCAGACCAAAGCCATGAAATCAGTAAATTATTCAGCTGCCTGGTCATACAGTGAATGCTGTAAATGTTTATGGTAGCTTCTATGCTTTATAAATATCTGTAAACTGCCAGCTGCTGTCTAAAGATCTACATGGTCTCCTGACACTGTTCAGTATGAAAGTCAGTAAAGGGAAAAATCTTCAATTTCTTCTGAAAGACTGAAAAGCTCCATCAAGCACTGAAAGAGCAAGTGAATAAGTTTCCAAATAAATAAATAAACCACACCAAAACAAACAAAAAAAAAGCAAACCAAAACAAAAAAAAAACCAAACTAACAACCAAAACCAGCTAAAACAAAACCAAAAAAACTCAAACCACACACACACAAACAAAACAAACAGACAAAACCCCCAAAACCAAACCAAACCAAACAAACAAGCAACCCCCCACCCCCCAAAAAAACCCCAAAACCACAAACAAACAAAGAAAACATGAAAAAAACAGTAGACTACATTTCTTCATAGAAAGAAGGAAATAACCTGGTTCAAACATGGAAATAGATTTTTTGCTGCTAGACACTTTTTGCAAGCATGATAAGAAAATAGTATTAGAATGCAACATATGAACAGCCATATCAATGGTATATTTAGCCCTGGGCTAAGCGTACAGGCGTTTGGATCTGCTGACTTCAGGTGATTACCTGTAGTGGTAGTGTGTAAGAGCTAATAACTAGTGGATTACCATACATCTTCTCAATGTGTTCACATCTTTATGCAATTCCTATAATTTCTATTTTGTTTCCTTTCTTCTATTGAGCATCACAGGTAGAGAAGTCAGTCTATTTAGTCATTCTTTGTACCAAAACTCATCTCTCTCCTTGATTGCCTATGCAACCTCTCTGAGTACCTTTCCTGTTTTTTCAATATTCCTGTTAAAATGAGAAAAATCAGAACATCACAATTTTCAAGTACAGATGGAGCACAGATTTAAACAGTGAAATAACAATGATCTGTACTATTTATTTTTCCTATTGTAATGATTCTTGGGGTGAAAGCTGCAGCCTATTTACTATTCAACTGCTGGTGAGCTAAGAACTTCAGGTTCCACAGAACTGACTACTGTTACTAGCAAGATAGAAAGAACGACTCAGAATGCAGTTTATGAGGATTAGGATTATTCTTTTCCTATATGCATCAGTTCACATTTGTCTACATAAAATGTGGATCTTGCTCAGTACTTTTTGGAAATCAGATAAGATCTCCCCTCATCCACTTGCATGTTAATTTCTCCAAAGAACTCTGATGTATGTCATGACACACAAAATGCAGGGTGACTCTTTATCATTATGTGATGATTATTCACACTCAGCCAATTCTCTTCTCTAGACAGTATCCCACCAGTTTCCTTACAATAGTCACCAGGATTACTGGACAGACGTTCCACCCACCTTTTTAAAACACAGCACAGCATTTCTCATTTTGCTGATACTGAGAATGTTTCAGGTGAGAAGTCATCCACCTCAGGCGAGCACATCAGCTATTTCTGCCATGACTTCCTATACAATTATGTTTCAAACCTTTGAGTAACATCTGACCATCATGGCATTTGAATGCAACATATCTTTTAAAATATAGTAAAATATGACTTTTATTCATGAAAAAACATTACATTTTCTTCAAAATTATAAACAGCCTATTGTCAGGCCTGACAAATTTCAGCCCTGATCTAATGACATTTTTAAGGTCTAGTTTCTTGGGAACCCTCCAGACAGGAAACATCTGGTTTGTCCCCTTAGAGAACTAAGCCTTTACTTCTAGATTTCCCTTATACAGGATACTAATTTTTAGAAACAGAGTATAAAAGACTTGCATTTATCCTGGGCTTTCTTTGATTGTATCAGGTACTGTACATTAATTGCAAGCACTGTGAGTGTGCCATTGTGTTTCCTGATTGGGCCTATTTTTCTAATCTATAATTATTGTCATTTGAGCTTTTTCAATAGTATCAGTTGTACACTGTAAAAATGTACCATTATATGTAACTGGCAGACTGCTAAAACCCCTGATTTTGAACCAAAACTCAAGTGTTTAAATAGTGCGTTAACTGAATAAGAAAGGGTGCACTATCACACAGAATACCCTAAGGCAAAGTGAGAATAGAAAACGATGATGTGATGATATTCAAACATAAAGAAAACACTAGTCTACTGGCAGCTTAATTATTGTATAATTACTTTTACAGGCAAAGTAAAATTTTAACAAAGAACTTCAAATTAATAACAAAGGGTTGCTTTACAGATATTTTCAAGGAGTTTTCCAAATGTGAATTGTTACATAGGAAAATTATAGAAGTATTTATTTGAAAATTTAACAAGTACACTCTCACAGAATGAGAGAAAACAGTCTCTAAAAGATCTTCAGAGACAAGACAAGTTTATGTTTAGTATGACCCAAGTAAGAGGAGTGAGTTGGGAGAAGAAAGGTTAGATTAGTTCAAAAAGTAAGCAAAGTTTGAATGTTATTTTTATGGCATTTCAGGCATACATGAACAAGACAAGACTACATTTATCTAGCCAAAAGGCAAAAAAGTTTCACAATAAAACTTGATGTGACCTGAGCTTTATGTAGAGATGTATACAAATGACTATCTCCGAGATTCTAGACAGAAAGAATCTGTTAGAGACAAGAGAAGCCTGAATGTGAAAAATGAAAGTGATGTGCAAATCAGAGAGGAGGTCTACTACAGAATGATCAGAGAGAGATAGAGACATACACAAGATGTGGGAAAGCTCCTTATTAACAATGCTGAATTTGAACTAAGTCCAGAAAAACACAGGCTGGAGACAGATCTAGGTTTTAACATCTGTAGTTGGTGACTCTGGGTTACAGAAAGTAGCTAAATTAATATTTGCAAGTGCTGTGAACCCCATAGATCAGGTAACAGGAAAAGCATGATGAAGATTCAGAACAGAATGCTGTGGGTGAAAACACTGAAAAGGAGTATCCTGTAACTGAACGGTGAAGAGAGAAGAACAGATGAAAGAAAATTGTATAACAGCATCCACTTTTTCAGTTATTTTAGCCATTCAGTCATATTATTTCACTACTTAGATCAACAACAATAATGCATCAAAGAAATTTTGTATTCTTGTGTTCTTTGCCCAAATACTTGATGCAGTAGGAGGACTCCATTGAGTTAAACAGGCTTTGAATAAGTCTCTGTACTGCCCTCTCAAATCTGACAAACAATATGCTTTTGCCTCATAACATTCTCAAAAGACAACTTGCCTAAATCAAATTAGCACATCAATCTATTGTTAGCACTAATGAGCAAAATGTTAGTTAACTATTTAGCATATCAGTGCTCCCCAGAGTCGATTTATGATTACAGTTTCATAAAAAATCCCTACCAAGTAGAGTGAGGCAAGTATATGTTCACTTAGAAATGTATTTCTTATTATTTGAAAATGAGATGTAATAGATCCACATTTTTAGAAGCAGCCTTATTTGAAACTCAGAAAACAAAGAGCCTGTTTTGATTATAAAGTTAATTGATTTTTGAGTAATGTGGTTCCAGTTACACACAATTATTTTCTTCAATCCAGCAGAGCTGGCTTAAACTGTGTGAATCAACTGCTCAGACTTCATTTTATTCAGAACATGGGGATTTTTCTTTGAGGAAGACCAAAGTTTCAATTGTTTCCCTAGCTGTTTGGTTTTGATTTATTTTTTTTTATCTATGAGGAGGAAAAACGGTACGCTGCCTCTGTTTTTCAGTTTTCAATTTTTTTTTCTCACAACCTATATTGCAATTTATTGTAATTTTCAATATTATGCTATACTTACTTTCCAACAGTATTAAATTTTGCTTCTTATGTGCACTAAAAAATATTTTTAAACAGTTTTGTTTTCTTGAGAAGACTATGCTTACATTTAGGCAAGCAGATATTTTCTGTAAACAAAATGAAGATATGTTTATATATATCTAGTTCCATAGCTCAGAGATCATGCACTTACACAGGTGGAATAGGGTTTTTCCTAAGGCAGTAAAAACTCTATTCTTATGAAGTATTATATTTTATACTGTTAACCTTTTTATCTGTATTTTACTAAAATACAAAAAGTAAACCTTAGGTATTTGCAAATAGAGGGGAGGGGAATAAAAGAATTAACACTGCACAGATGTAAACATGAAAACTCAGTACCCCACAGTTAACAGAGTAAGCTTTGCAAAAGACATTTTTCTGCTAATGAGAGTTTGGAATCATTCACCCACCTAA
The DNA here is from genome assembly GCA_024336885.1 of Actenoides hombroni. Lineage (NCBI taxonomy): Eukaryota > Metazoa > Chordata > Aves > Coraciiformes > Alcedinidae > Actenoides > Actenoides hombroni. The sequence continues at coordinate 2,309,910 of WUAM01000164.1, read as the reverse complement.
TGGATGCAGTGGCTGAAGGCACTGCCTTTGAGTTTTTGTTGCCATCCCTCTGCTGTATCTCTCTGCCCCTGAAGCTATGTGATGAGTACAGAAGCTTGCCCAGCTCTAAGCTGCCTCACCACATACTCTACCTCCCCCACTCAGCTCTTCCTTCACTTTCAGTTTAGACCAGAATGACAAACTCTGCACTGAAGCAACCAGTGTGCACACATAAGCTCTTTCCTGCCAACTCTGATATGTGGGTAGTAGTCTTCAATTGAAGAGGAATACCAATAGCTAACATTTTTGCCAGTCTTATGTCAAAACTCCTGCTCACTGGTTATTCTCTTTCTACACTCTTTCCTAAGGCTGGAATATTTCATGGCTGTGAAAAATAGGGAACTTGAGCTCTTTGCATTAAGATAGCTAGAATGTATGTTAAAAAACTATCAATATTCCTGTTTTTATTTCTGAAAACTGCCAGCTAAAATGCAGGATGCTGCTGTATGGTAGAGATGCATATTTTCCTTTCTCACTTATAAACACCCATAGCATATTAGCAAGACTGGCTAAAAAAGGACTAGGGCAGAAAGCAGGTGTGTGTTTTACATAATTGACTCCAGTTTTCAGGAGAAAAAAAAAAAAAATCTTAACGCATTCTCTACAAATAAATAAGCCTCTACCAGGATTTTATTCCAAAATTTTGACTGACTGCTTGCACAAACCCATTCTAAGAGTATCTAGGAGGATTTTAGGTAAGCAGAAATAATAATCTCAATTGAAGTGATTAGCGTTCAGCATTTAATTTTTATTTAATTTACTTTTGCAACAAACAGTACACATTATAAAAGGAATTTTCTGCTGCCTTTGTAACAAAGTACTTTCAGATATGTTACTTACCTAGTAAATGACCAGCATCATTTCAGAGCATTTCTAGGTTTTTTAGTTTCCTTTCTAGTCTCACTTACCATAACCCTGTTTAATTTATGAAGTACTGTCAAACTGTAGTATCAGTGAGATGATTACAAGCTAAAAATGAATCTGATTGCAGTAGAAATAAATTAACTTTAAAAATTCACAGTGACATACAGACTGACCTGTCCAGTAATAGGTTAGGTGCAAATAAAAGCTTTCCTGGGTGTTCCATGGAGCGCCAGACTAAGCCAATCATCAGTATCTCTAACCAGGCACATTCCAGTAGATGGACCTGATCATGGAGTGTTAAATCCACAAATCCTGGAAGAAGAAATAGAAGACAGTAAAAACACTCCAGTTTTGTAAATGGAACAAGATTATTCAGATAATTAGGTTAAAAAGTGGATTGGAGCTGCATAACCCAAAAGAAAAAGCAATAAGCCAGTCTTTACATTTTGGGCTGAGTTTTGTCTATTAGGTCCTCTCACATAATAAGGAGCTAATAAGCAGCTGCAATGTTGATGGGCGAAGAGATGAATATATGACGTTCAACTTTCAAACTTATCAGAATATACCTCACTTAATTATAAAAGCAAATTTAAAAAAAAATATTTGCTCCAGGGCAAGGTAGCAGGAGGGCATCCCCAGACAGGGACCATCAGCACTTCCTAGTCCCCTGATTGTGTCCTGGCTGCACCCTACAGCAAGAACAGTCTTTACTTGAGACTGTGACTTTTCATGAATGTTGCTTTCAATCCAAAGATACAAGCAAAAGGGAGATTGCAGAATACAATTTAGTAGATTCTAACATAAGTTATTATTTAAAATTAGCATGAAATTACTAAAATGAAATGTGTAGAAGTTCCCTTAAAACAGATCTTATTTGTCTTTTACTCGGTGTTATGAGCAAAACACATTACTGAACCTTGCCATAATTTATTTCCTTCAGTTAAAATTGATTCATACTAGTCTTCAGAATACAAGTTACAGAGTAAACTACTTTACCAGCCCAGTAAATGGCAGTGATTTCACTTCATTATGCACTAAAGGTATATACTTAGTCTCATTTGAGGAATATACCTGACATATGCCAAGTACTATCTTGAGAAAAAGAAAGGCGGGGGGGGGGAGGCAAAGAAGGGCACATATTTTTTAGGTTAAATGTTGTGCTAGAAAATATTTTTTTCAAATAACAAAAAGGAAGAGAGGGAACAAAATATAGCTCACAATAACTTAGAAAATACAGTTGTAGTCTGCAAAACAGTTGTTCATAAAATTAATTTTAATGTAAACATCTGAGAGGAAGGTAACAGTTTTGACACATCTGAAATAAAATCCATCTATCAATCATGAGGAGTGAATTTAGACAGTAGCAGTACCTGTTATTTTTATGAAAGTGGTAACTACTGGTGAAAAAAACATTGTATTTTCCTGTATTTTTTCTTTACTACCAAATAATATGAAAAAAACCATTTATAATATAAGCAATCTAAATCACTCACTAGTTTCATCATAAAAAAATACAGACATAAGTTTAAAACCAAGAACATTACACATATATACAAGATGGAAACAGTAGTAGCTGTGAGGAGGACTTGGAAATGATGGAGAAATATCAGCCCAATTTGATCTTCCAGTGGGAAGCTACATCTAATAAAAGTGACGAACCTTATAAAAAGCCAGAGAAACTCTGAGAGAATAAGGAAGTTAAATGACCTCTGTATTATCTGAATCTGGTAACCATTCTTCAAGCGGGATGAGAAGACAGAACAATAGAAAAACGTCAAAATGAATAAAACATTGAGAAACATGCCCTCTAGTGAGTAGTAAGAGGAATTTAATTACTCTTTGTGACGCTGAATAGGCTAAAGGGGTTGAAGGACTGCAATGGGTAAATATCTAAAGGAAAAGAGAATAGCATTACAAAAGGTAATGTCAGAGCATACAGATGTGCATGCTGGAAGCTAAACCTGCTCCAAGCCAGATTACAAATGAGGGGCAACTGTTAACAATAAAAGTAGCTATTATCTAAGCAACATACTAAATTTCCATGAATTTGTTATCATTAGGAACACTAACCAAGATTTAGTTATTCTTTTTAAGACATGCTCTTGCTCAAGCAAGCTAATTCAGAATAATGTTAGAGGAGGTTAAATTAAATTATGAATAAATCATTAGTCACTTCATCATTCAGAGCCTGTTACACTTGAATGTCACTAAACTTTTGCATAGATGTGCACTGTATTCTAAAATATCTTTTAATGCTGGCAAATTTTGAAAGAAAAAGTATTTTTTAATTCTAATTTTTTTGTTATTGTCCTTTAAGAAAAAAGAAACATCTTCACCGTTGATAAATTAATTAATTGCATCTTATGGATATAACCTAGATCTGACTCCATACACCAGACTGACCAATCACATGACCTTATGAGACATATCAAAGCCCTTGTGTTGCAAAACGCCACAAGACCTAAACTCTCATAAAACCATTCATATATCATTTATAAATGACAATATACAGGAGAAAGACACTTTCAGAATAAAAGCCATAGCTAGACCATCCATTTTTCATATACACATAAATAAACAGTATTTTTGAGTGACTGCCAACACAGAACACAATAATTCCTCCACAAACTTTTGTATAAATATGGAAATCTGAACTTCTGAAAAGACAGAAAGGTCTTCTGTGCACTCAGCTAACAGTAGGTGGCAAATAAATTTATGTTATGTGTAGAACACAAACTGGTAATATTCAAACTACATTGATTATCCTTTCTAACATAAAGCAGCAGTATGTTTTGCATCAGTGACAATGTGCTACAGATGTCAGTCTTCCACACAGTTAGACACCCTGAAGTAGGAGGGGATCCATTGAGGAAAAGCTATAAAAAGCCCTATTTAGGCAAGTATGACCCTCTAGAGGTGACATTAGACTTAGGAATCAAACCCTACCATCCTGAAAAAGGAAGGCAGCAACGATCTACCACACGTATAAGCAAATCTCTCTGTAAACTGTGAGTCTGGGCAGTTGCCCAAAGGGGAGGGTTGTCATTGAAGAAAACAGGGACTGCTGAAGTAGTATTAGGTAAAACAGAGAAGCGGTTTATGTACAAGATTGTTTGGTTGCAGTAAGGAACAACAAAAAGCTCAGACAGTTCTCATTTATTGCTACTGTAACATACACTGTGAACCCTGCAATCCTCTGAAATAATCACCACTATATGACAAACTGATAAATATATGTCACTATATGTCAGATTTTACCAATCAAATATTTTCAAACTAATAAATTCATCATTTGCCTTAGTGACTTTTGGCCTAATAAGTCACTTCCTATTTTATTGGAAAGAATTTCTCTAGCAATTAACATTCTCTGAGACCCAACATCCAGTGTCATTGAAGATTTATTCCTACAACACTAAATCCTCCAGTGGGTACTTACTGTCATTGGGGGATCATTTAATTATCATCATTCTGTACCTTCTACTAATACTCTTAAGACACAACTGTAAGGTGTCCAGACTATTCCTCTCCCCACACTATATGATAAAGCAATCTTCTCTTTTCATCTGATCCAACTGTTATCCCATCTATATGTTTATACCATATGTCTTAATTACCATGATGGGTACATGAAATATAAATTTCAGTTGATTTTTGCAAGACAATAAACATTCTGCCATGAAGAATGATAATATCTCCAAGTGCTTTGAAGGGAAGTAAAGCGAATGCAGTAAAATGTTTACAAGCAAGAGCAAAGGTCCATCTAGCAAAAAAACCCATTTACAACAGCAATTGATACCAGATGCTTATGACAAAAAATATATCAAGACAAACATATGCCTGTACAGAAAGCTTTCTCAGGCTCCAGTGGTATGCATCTCAGAGACTTCCAGAGCCAAAGATGGTGGGTTTGTGTTTAATGTCCCTTAACATTTTTTTCTCCAAGTTTGTCCAGATGCTCTTTGAACTCACATAGGCATTTAATTCACTTCAGATTTTTTATATACTCTGGAAATAGTACTCTCCAGTAGGAAGTTTCACTCTCTAAGTTAACATTAGCAAAATAATAAACTCCTGTTATTCTGAAAAGTAAAATATCCTACTTTCACTTGATGCACCTAAATATTTTATTGGAAGATAGCATCATTCCCTAGGTCATCATTTCACTGCTAATCTTCTCTTTTCTGAACATTTTTAATATATTCAGTTATTCCTCCTGTGAAAGTTATCCTGTACACCTGTGAACTCATCTTATCCTTCCTGGAGCATTTTCCAGTTCAACTATTCTTTCAAAGACAGTGAGATTAGGATTGCACAGTTTTTCAGTCTGCCCTTTTCTTTATCACCTTAGTCAACTCAATACCATCCATAATTTTTACCACCATTATTCATGCCTTTTTTCCAGCCCATGGACATGCCGAACAACATTGGCCTATCTATTGAACTCCAAAGGTTATCTCCTTTCTAAATGTCCTGCCTGTTCATCTGAAAAGTCTTTTGAGTTGATAGCAACAGGAATTTTTATGCTATCTCCTTATAGAAAACAATATACAATGTTATACTATACAAAAATATTGTAGGAAATCCGAACATTCCTACATTGTGTATCTTAAACTTACAGAGATGAACCACTTTTTTTTCCTATCCTAATGCAGTAGTTTGGAAAGTGGCAACAGCAAAAGGCTGTTATTTACAACTCAGTACAGTATCTCAGCTATGAAACAGTCATGTAATAGGCCACATTTGGAACAAAACACTAATTAGGTTGTCAAAGACATCAGGGAAGTAGTGGTGAGTGCTGCAACCTAATGTCTAGCAACCATTCAATAAAGCAACCAAATGAAGAGAGGTTTATATAGACAAAAATATCTAAGTAGATGAAACAGACAAGCAGAAAAAATAATTCCTACAGCAAATTCCATTCTCAAGAAACAGCCAGGAAGAGGAAAAATGGCATTTGTTTCTCCTAATCTAAAGGATATTGGAGGACCAATAGCTTAGTTGCCACTGCTTGATCAAGATACGAAATCTGTGCTTGCTGTAGTGCCACGAGCTCAGTGCCCAACCACTCCACTTTGAAGCAGAATGTTGAAAACACATCTATGCATTTATATAGCACAGAAGATGACATTCTGGTATGAACCTGAATAGATCACTCAGCTTCTTCAACCCTGAAGGCACTAAGACCTCTTAAGTTAAGAGGTGGCTAAAAGCTAAGAAATGGCTAAAACTTGCACCTTGACTATAGCCTTGTCTGTACACAACACCAGGAGGGCAAAACAAAGTCCAAGGACAAGTGAATCACAAACACTGTTTTCCTCAAGCCTCAGTATTCACACAGCCATTTCTGTAATGCTAACTTTTCCTACTTCTTTCCACAGATCTTCAGACCAAAATTATAAGAAAATTATATTAAGTCCTCTCTCCTGAGGGAAGTTCAAGTATGACATGGATATATTAGCTTAATTGTTTACACAAATCCAGTGTTTTAAATCAAGACCTATTTTGAAGACTGAAGATCTAAAAATCTCTAAAATCCAACATTTTGAATCCAAATATTTTGCTAAAAGAAGTAGTCTTGTTATTTCTTTTTTCTTTTTCTTTTTTTTTAAAGGGACATTACTTTTATTTCTCTAAGTGGGGTCAGAAAAAATTAACTACAATTTGCTGAGTTCCAGGGAAGAAAGTCTGAAAGGCAAACACAGAGCAAGCAGCACAAATACTCTAAAATGCTCTAAATACTTTGTTTCCTCTAAGCCTAAACAGTCTGACAGAAATGAAATGATATCAGATCAGAGAGAACAGCATCTCTTTTTAATTACTATTAATTTCTTTAAAAAATTTTACTTCGCATTTGCCATTTTCTGCACTAGTGGTTCTGAATCCCTTTCTGAAAGATAACAATTAACGGGCGTAAACATAACATGAGTTGGGGATGTTTGGGGTTTGGGCAAAAGTCAGAAAGTCTGAAGGATCATGAGGCCCTGCTTTCATTCTCTGTATTCATACTGAAAGTCAAGATCAAGCAAGCTTTTGCCCTTCTACTCCAAAGAAGGTTTTTGTCACCTTTGAGAGACTGTTAAGAGATCTGCATTATGATTTGATGGGTGTACCACCCCAGAAAAACTCCCCACCTGACAATGTCCCTGGAGCAGGATGCTGGAGGGATGTCACATTCATCCTTTTTATTTCAGATCCCATTTCTGGGAGCTGATCTGCTCTGCTTCCACCTCAAAGATGCACTGTGACAATTCCAAAATATGTTTCTCAGGTAAATGAGACCTGTTTCTACTGTTTTCCAGAAATGTCTAAAGTTATCATACCTTCACTCAATGCTTTCTGCTTGTATAATACTTTATCAGGCCTGTCCAGTCCATACCTTTTCAGGATGAGGAGACTAAAAGGCTCCTGAGGCCTATTCCTGGTCCAAATAGCCAGTGCCTCATTCAGGACAGGAATGTCACTTTCTATCTTCAGGTACACACCAGTTTAAACTATAACTGAATGTACCTTGCATACATCAAATCTAATAAACGCTGTCCTATTTCGAATTTCTTATACCAAATCAAGCTTATAAGTAAGTTAGCCAAGAGGAAGTTGATCTACTCAAAGCCAATACTTTTCAACAAGCACAATCCGGATTTAGGGCTGTGGAAACACTTCAGGGGTAGTGACAGATAATTGCTGCTGGTCAGACAGACATTCTCTTCTTCTGACAAACCCTTGCCACATTTTTATGAAATACTGCTGTCTTGCCTGAGGAAAACATCAGAAGTTCACAGCACAACACCAGCTTGGCTGGCTCTGCTCCTGGGGAGATGGACCACATCCTAGACCAGTGTGTCTGTGGGAATACCCAAGCCCAGGAGCCAGTCCCTAGCTTTGAACCATGGCTGTGAGTTTTGGAGACAGTGAGTTCTCACTGAAGAGCAGCCTGAGCAAATTATTCTGCAGGATTTGATTGCCTGGAGAAATCTGTCCTATGCTGTTGGATATCTCGAGGTTTCTTTCTCACTATTCTCTCTGAGAGAAGACAAGTTGGGTCGCATTGTATCTCAAGCCAATGGCTGACTTGCAGCACAGACATACCCAGTGAAGCTAAGTGCTTTCATGTCCTGACTTCCCATGCACATGTCACTGTGTCTGCCTTGACTAAAACACGGGTTTTATTTTGCAACTGTTTTACTTTGTTAACCAAAGACTATTCCAGAAAGTGCATTAGCAGTACCAGTTAACACAAATATGTTGAGGCCTTCCATCAGGGAACATAATAAAAGTAATCTGCACTCACATAGCACTTTACATTTTCAAAGGGCAGTAAAGCCATTAAGTATTATTAAATGTATTTTATAGATAGAACAGAGAGAGGTTAAGTGCCTCATCCAGGAGGAGGCAGGATTAGCATGGAGGTGTGGCAGGCTCTCAGCACTCTCTCTAGTCTTCTCAGCCACAAAAACCTCTGGAGTGAAGAAGCCTCCTTGAACTCAAGTGCAAGATCTGTTTCTTGCAAATCAGTAAAAATGTAAATAAACCTAGAAGCAACTGAAGTTTTCTCACAGAGAGAAAGTAAATAAAGCCTTACCAAGTTGGAGCTGGAGTGGATGTTATTTAGAGTGTGAGCAGAAAGCCTGGATGCAGGGAATTAAACAAGCATTAGTTCTTAATTGGTTTTAAAACAATCATTAATCTAGGCAAGGTATAAAAATACTAGGCCTAAGCTTTCTTCCCACTCTAAACAAGCATTAAATTATTAAAATAACATCAAATCTTATTACTAATAATAATTATACAACTATTACTACTGTATAAGATTATTGATGGTGAAAGCTGTCTGCCGGTTTGCTAGTGAGTTTATCATACAGTTTTTATAAAACAAGGGGGATAGATATGTTTTCTGTACAAAAAAACAAGCACTTCAAATTATCAACAAAGAGTGATGTTCAACACTCCGCAACAAATTCCTGTAGCACTATATAGCAGTTATTGAAAGCATATCAACTGTCATTCGTCCCTGGCCTGTAATCCAGACATCTGAGACTCAGGCTATTCAGGCTAGTGAGATGCTATTTTACAGTTCTCTTACAACTGAGAGCTGTGCTACTTCTCAGGGGGTTCAGACTTGCAAATGAAATGCACAGGACATTGTCTACATACTGGTAACAGGACAATGGCCGCTGTTCCTAGTGATTTTAAGTGTAGGAGGAGACCATCAGCTGCACATGAAGGCTCTTCTTCCAAAGGGTGCCCTCTGAATCTTTCCCTGCACAGATGAAGAAGGACACTATGCAAAATTTATTAGCTGCTGTCTGAAATATACAATAGGAAGTAATACATCTTTTCTTTACTGCCTCTACAAAAATTAATTACATTCTGCTAAATTCACATCTTTACTCAGGCCAGTTGCAAGTACATTTAAAGGGTTGGGTTTTTTTTTATTTATGATTTTTGTAAGAGGTCACTGCTATGCAAAATGCTTTCCATCAAAAGCAGATTTAGCTAAAATAATTTGTGGGGCTGGTTATGCATTCGTGTCTGACTTCTATGAATTCAAAAGACACACTCATATATACAAGCTGTCCTCTCTATCTCATTCTTCCCCATCCTCCTCCTTCCTGCCTCATGAGGGCTGCTTACTCTCCTGGTTTGTTCTGCTGGTTTATGTGTTCAACCAGTTGATGAAAAAACCCAGAAAGAAGGAGGAGCACGAAATGTGAGCAATGAGCAGCTATGGAGTACAAACCACCTTGGATGAGTTATGCTTTGTATAAACCTGCTCCAAGACTTGAGATCATGTCCAGCATGACTTGGGTTTTTTTGAATGCTCATTTGCATCCAAGAGCACATGGAGTTTTAAGCATTTATTTGACCTCCTCACTAAAATACCAGGCTGTGTTCCAATCTCAACCAAAATCAAATGTAAATAAATGATGGGTTGGTGGCTGTTGAGAAAAACCATTTCAGGCAAAAGTTCTCTTTAAGCAACCACTCTTGAAGCAGTCTCTTTAAACAATCAGTTTTTAAGCAAATATATATTCACTGGAGGGGGGGGGGAAGAAGCAGACTGAAGCAGACTCTTTCACAGCTTTTTAAAATGACCCTAGCATACCCCTGTGAGATTTCAAATGGTCATTTCAATACAATTATCAAGGGAGAAAACCCATCTGGATCCATTCCTGTGTGACCTAATCTAGGTGATCCTGCTCTAGAAGGGGGGCTGGACTAGATGATCATTTCAGGTCCCTTCCAACCCCTAACAATCTGTGATTCTGTGATTCAGTGAGAATTTTAAAACCAAAGATCAAGCTGTGAGACTTCCCAGTTGTTTTCCTCTTACAGAGTGAACCTACATGCTTGTACTACATTCTTCTACTAATTTCATAAGCACTTGTGTTGGCAGAGGCACTTTGGATAGGACAGTACTTTAACAGTATCGGTGAAATCAGCAAGGCAGATGATGCCTCATGCAGGGCTCTGCAGGCCTGCTCAGAGCTGGCTTGGGCAACAACATATGTCTGGCATTCACTGAAGCCCCAGGAGACAGATCTTGCTAGTAGGAGAGGGCCCTGAAAAACCTCGGGGTAGACAAAGGCAATGAAGATATGTCACACAGTCTAATAGCCATATGGGTGGTAGGATAGAGGTGGCAAGTGAAAAAAATTTGGTTAAAGTGCACCTGAAGACCTACTTTACCACAGGCAGCTCACTCCTACTCCTCTGCATCTCATTTTTTTCCACAAATGTTAGGGTATAAAAATAACTTCATCATTCTGGTTTTAATCCTTTTTGTTCCATTAATTATAAGAGCTGTATGAAAAACCTGGAGGTCATCATAACACAATCAAGAACATTTTGGAAAAGAGAAAAAATTACCTTTGCGAGGTAACACAAACAGTGATCAGCTTCAGCCACTCTTCTAAACTAACCTTATTCATTTATTGAAGGAATTAGAAACTGAACTGAATTATTACTAACCCTATTCTTTCTGAATGGCCCTAAAATTCTGGGTTTATACTTTTGCTTTTTTTCCAATAATTTTGTTTAAGTTTTTAAGAATTACAGTTACGCCATTTCAGTTTATCTCTCCACCCATGCCTGGGAGCTTGAGTTGTCACTTTTCAAGTTAACATCATTGACTACAATGACTTTCACGTGATGGGAGTCGGAGGCCTACCCTCTTCCCTTCTTCATTCATAAAATCCAGTGAACAGAGAGCTAAGATTTCTACTCCACAGTCTATTCTATCCCAGGATCTATTATACTCACCAGTGAACCAATTAACATTCATTGCAGCAGCATCTGGATATAGTAGAAAAGAGGATTATTTTGCAAGCCAGGAAAAAGAGGGAAAAACTGTCAAGTCTCTAGTGAACTTGAAGATTAAAACTGCTTCAGGACTACAAATAGAAATTGCTCAGAACATAACGTGCTGTACCCAAGAAATGAAGCATAACCTCAGAGTTCATGGTCTGGTCATTCTTCATAGTCATTAGGAAATAAAACTAGCTTGACTATGTCACCTGCATCCATTTTATTTTTTTAGATTGTTCACTTCTGGAGAAGCCTTATTTTCATCAGTTACACTTGTATGTGATAACTGAAGCTATGTATGTATATGTATTGTTCCATATTCATTACATTAGTTGGTACCTACACTGAAACAGAAACACAAGCATATATAAATAAGGCTCAAAAGTTTATTTTCCCTCCTATTCTTTTCACCCCTACATGACTGGTTTTGAACGGAACCCAATCACTGAAAAAATATCCAAGAAACTCTAATGACACATCAAAGAGAAGAAAGACAGCAAAATTAATTGCAGCAATTTCCTTTAACCACTACAACAACAAGAGCTGTGTGGGAGTGTCATCATATGACAGAGCAAAGGAATACATTACAGGGAAAGGAAGACACTGGAATGCAGCTGGCCATTTATATTCATTTTCTTTTCCAGGGAAACCTAGAGTAAGCAAGCAAGCAACATGTTTTCAAAAAATACACAATTCACTTAAGCCCCTTTTCTTGCATGCTCTCCGGTGGATAACAAATCTAAGACACATTTCAGCATCTGCAAAATCTCAGGCAGCCTCTGGAAATTGTTGCATGTTGCAAGGACAAGGCTCAGGTGTCCATACAAAACACAGGTGTTGCATTTGGAGAACCACCACCATATATTCAAGCTCCTGTACTGCCTACTGAGACAATGCTGAAGCTAGCGCTGGTTAGAAGCACTCTGACAAAGCATTTTACATTGGAAAGTGACAGATTGATAAATTTAAACACTAGAGAACATGTCAGATTTAACATAATGAAAATAAACAACAACAAAAAATAAAACCCAGGCTGGTTTCTATCTGAGCATCCTTCTCAGATATCTTATCTTAGTTTTAAGCACTCCACCAGCCAGCTATTCATATTCTGCATTATTAAAGTACCTAAACTTCTGGGAAATCTAGGATTCATTTTTCCAAAATTGTCTTATTTTCATTTTAAATTAAAATACTAACATCTTAATGAAGTTTATTCTTTCATATTGAATAAAATGTTTCATTTCACCGAAAAAGTTACCATCTAGCAAAAAGGTCCAAAAATATAATTTTGTATTAAGTGAAAACGATTCCTTTTTATTGTTTGGATCTGCCATGAAACAAAGAAATTAATTATTCAGATAAATCTGATGGAGACATCTGGAAAAGCTTTGGAAGAGTGTACAAGCTCATAAAAAGTAACTGGACCTATAAACCCTATTTGTCATCCTTTGTCAGGTCTAAAAAGTTGCATGGAATTCTGTTACATTAAAAAAAAAAAATCACAGTAATATCTTCTAAAAAGTATAATAGCAGAAACTAAAAATTTTAAGAAAAGTGTAAAACCTAAAATTCATCAAGTTTTCCCTGTAATTATAATTATTTTTTTTTTTCCAAACTTGTATCTTTGGTAGCTTTCATCTTTCTTATTTACAAATAAATCTGTTTGTTTGTGTGTTTGTTCTTGTTTTTCTTTCACCTGCATATGCAACGTGAGTTTGGCAGACACCTCATGCATGAGAATAAAAACCTTAGCTTGGATCAGAAAATAAAGCCACTTCACATAGTTCAGACTAGGACTAGGAGACCATCTGATGAATAGCATCACCATGCTGACCCTCAAGGCACCATTTAGTTCATATAGAAGACTTTTTCAGGCTGAAGGCTCTTATCCTCAGAGGCAGAACTGTGTTTAGTGTAGTAGTCTTGAGGCAGCAAATATCACCTGATTGCTACCCAAATGACGTTGCCCACATTTGATGATATCCAGAAGGTTCTTAGCTTCTCACTATATACTTCTACAGCTCTTGTATGTTTATAAGCATTTGCAAAAACACTTGATATAATGCTAACCCTATAAACATCAGGTATTATCTATCTGCTCAGAGACTCAGAAGCCAAGAGAATGTCAGGCTGGCAGCTTATTAAGAATGGAGAAGCCAGATCATCAGAATTATATTGAACATCTTCTGACATTCCCTTATTGAATAATAACAGTTTCAGACAAGCTAATAACTCTGCCTCCCACCTACTTGAAATCAGCATTTAAAAGTTACTCCACAACATTACCTGTAAATAAAATATCTCCAAGGAGAGCTGGTAACAATTATTCACTGTCAGCTGAAGAAGAGCAGATTCGAATTCATCAGACTGCAGTGATGGAGTTTTATCAACATGTCTCAGAAACCCTACTACTGATAAAGAAGGTACAAAAAGCCTAATCTGAGTGAACTGTCTAATGAAATAAGACAGTAAGGAAAATACATTTCTGTTCCCTGGCAGTGTGTCATTCAAACATCAGGATCTTTCTTGAACACTTGATTAGAAGTGGCCCATTCAAAAAAAAACAAACAAACAAACAAACAAACAAAAAAATGTAGAGTGGAATAATGGTACAAAAAAGAGCAAAGAAAGCTTAGAAACATAATTGATTTCAAATAACTTACATATTTTAATATACTACATTATTTCAGACATGCTTAGCAGTATCAAAGATCACTTCTCAGAACAGCTTTGCATAACACTTGGATAAAGTAGCACATAAAACTTCTGCAACATATAAGCCACATTTTGGGGGAAGAGAGGCATGCTGGCGAGGTATAAAAAAGGAGCATAATAAAAAAAAAAAAGCAGCAGATTTAATTCATATTTATATCTGTTGACTAAGAATCTTCAAGTTAGGGATTATTATTTATTTTACAACAAGGATATTTAGTGTGCTTCACAGCTTCCCTATGCAGCAGATGAAGTCCTGAGATAGCAATTTAGTGATGGATACCCTGTGACACATTGTGAGAGAGAGATATAAAACTAACAAGGGTAGGCCTTGTCACAACCAGGAGTACAATTACTTTCCCACTGGTAACGCAACATTCTTCCCAAATGGCCCTCTGTAAGAAAACATAACCCTGTATGTATACTTGAGGAGAAAGAAGTTCATTTGGTATTCATATCAGAGTCCATGATTCTCTATAGCTGCATTTTTATGAATACCAAGTGGCAAAATAACCCGAAGTCACAAGTAGCATTGACAAATACGCTACGTTTTCATAGGCAGCTCTAAGACCCTGCTTCTGTGTACTGCTTTTAAAACGTGTGGACCTTTCGTTCTCTACAGACCTTGCAAAATCCCACCCTGTTGAAGAAGAATAAAAATCATCTGCTTATTCCAAAAAGTCTGTCACATGCTTCTGTTGCTTCAGGTCACTATTTACTACCTGTACAGTGTAAACCTGACCCAAAGAAATTCCAGAAGTATTTGCTGCCTTCCTGGAAGACAAATACAGAAAAAACAACTTCCAAAAAAGATGCACTAGAATAGGCAACCAACCACAAGGGAACTCAGCAAAGAGAAAGGTGCAGGTTTCCTCTACCTTCCAAACTGCACAGGTAAATGATTTGCCAGTCTTTGCTTCCTAGGAAGTAAAGTCACTTGTATCCCTGCAGTGGAAGCAAATTAAAGACCCTCTAGGAACTAGAATGCATCTTGAGCACTGGGGAAATTACCATGCTTCCTCCTCCCTTGGACTCTCCAACTTCCCATGCTGAGGAGTCCAGAGCTGAACACAGTTCATACAATACTACTACATTCATTTATATCAGTATGCCAATATTATTGTTTTAACTTTATTCTGGTCAGTTGTTTCTAATACAATGAGCATACCTGGTTAAAGACTATTCAATGTTTTAGTAAAACACTTGGCTCATTTGCCATCAGCCTGTATAGCCACTTCTCCATTTGCAGCCATGTTTTCTGAGAGACACAATCTGTTGTAGATGTTCCATTATTAGTCTACTGATAAGATTTAATAATCTCTGGAAAATATCTTATTGACCTGGTGTGCCACATTCCCTATCTCTGTGAATCAAGTAAAGAGATTTCTTGAGTTTTTATTTTCTAAATCACCTCAAACACTCCAGAATATAATTTAACAGGGAACACAACACATTTTGTCTAGAATACTAAGTGAGATTTTGGATGGTACTTTTCCCTTTGTCTATATATTAACCTTGATTCTGGGTCTCATGTCTTCCTACTGAATTAACTGAAAAAACTCCAAACCAAAAACCTCAGTCTGCAGAGATGAAAATCACTGCCAACATACATTTTCTTTTTCTGAGGTTAGTCTGTTCACAAGGAATATCAGCTACCTGGGAGAATCACTGAGTTTACCCCAGCATCTTAAGCTGTCCCTGCTCCAGGGTGGGGAAAGGGAGCAGGACACTGAGTCAAAGTCAAGATCTTGATTCCTCCCTGCTGTTTCCAGAACTCATTTTTTCAAAAGACTGAAGAAGCTTTAGGTCTAGACCCAGAGTCTAACTGCAGTGATAGATAATGCATCTTCCTCTGCCTGCAGAAGACCATGGTGGACAGCTACATTCCTTAGAAGAAGCAGAACTTTCCATAAGGAAGAGAAGGCAATATTTTCTTATGACCACTCTAAGCTGAGAACAAACTTCTGCAAGGAGAAGGCAATTGCAGATTTCTCATTCCCCATTCCGCTGTGGGATATGCTTTAACTTGGTTTCCCTAGCTTAAAATCACAGAAGTCCATTACTAACACACAGACAAAATAACATATTCTTTATACACATAGTTTACTTCCTGGAGAGATAATAAAAGAAAATAAATGAGCTGCGTAACAGATGTGTCATATAATGCAACTTGCAGTGATATAGACAGGGTTAGAGCCTATCCAGGAGAAGTCCGCAATAAATCTTTTCTAATTATTTCTATGTATTTTTAAAACTACTGTATATCTAACGTGAAATTTTAGTGAATGACTCAAACAGAAAACTAATACAGATGATATTAAAGTAATTTGTAAACCGGAATTTCAGCCAATTATACTCAGAGTTGTAGTACTAGAGAGAAACTAAAAGAATTAGGCTGAAGTTATTAAACACCAAGTAAAAAGGATCAATTTATGTGAATTATGTGAACATGGAACAATGGATATGTGCGCATGCACATACATATCGCATCAGTGCTTTCCAACAATCACATATTCTTTTTGTAAATTATTTTAAGGAATAAATAAATCAGGAGGGATCATTACTTACTGTTTACTTAGAGTGGAAATTAATGAGTGTTTCTTGGAAAGCTCCAGCGTTCAGCATAGCTGAAGACTCTAAGACAGATACGTTCATCCAAGAGTGTAAAGTACTTATCAGCTAAAGAAAAATAGCAGGAAATGTTCTTATAAAAGGATTGTTTCTTTTAGAAATAAAATACTGAAATATTTCCTTAATTTTTGGCTAAATATATAAAACTGATTACTGTGAATTCTCATGTTTGCCTCTTTGTTTGCCAAGACCAATAGAATTTAATATTCAAACACTTATTATTGAATGTATTTGTATGATATAGAATGGCCAATAAACTCCAATATGTAAGTAGTTCTTGTTAAAAAAATATGTTAGTTCCTTCTTATCTGTTGGGTATTATTTCTCATCTGTCACTATATGACAAACAGGTAAACAAGATTACTTACAGTAATTCAGTTTTGATTACTGAAGATAGTCGTGTTTTGAGAGAACTTGCTGGGAAGGCAAAAAATTCAAAATTTTTGAATTTTGAATATTTCTTACTCTGGAAATTTCTGAACAGAGTCAGACGTAGTATAACTTTGGGTCTCTGATTTTAAAACCACTGTGTACATAAGGAATTATNNNATGTGGAGTAGTTTCATAATATTAATAAATGCATGTGAATATATGCACACTTATAGAAACAGAGATATACAGGCTATTAGTCTTCAGATTTAAATTTAAATTTCAGCACATACTCAGTTCAGGAATATTTAGATGTAAAGATTTATTTGAGGTTCTCCACTCCAAAGAATGATGTTTAAAAAACCCAACACCTGGAGTAGAACATAATTCTTGTGTTGAGCTAAGAAATGGATGGCTTTGGATTCCTGTATTAATTGTTTTTCAAACTATTCACTTTCACAAAGAAAGAAGAGGACTAAGATATCTCTAGGAAAACAAATATTACAGCATTTAAAAAAAAACCCTAGGATTCTAAATGTTCTGGATTTTATGGGCAAATGTTATGAAGAATGTTGTTAGCCATGTTGGTTTTTTTTTCTAAATAGATGGAATACACTTTACCTCAAGGAAAAAGAGAAGTTGTGGATGCCCCATCCCTGGAAACATTCAAGATCAGGTTGGATGGGCCTTTGATCAGCCAGATCCACCACAAGGTGTCCACACCCATGGGAACAGGGTTGAAACTAGGTATCTTTAAGGTCCTTTCCAAAGCAAACCACTCTATGATTCTATGGGTTTTTTTGCTCTTGGGCACAGAGAGCAACTACAGTTATGCAACATATGTAAAAGACTGTCAACTTCTATATTTATTTATGAATTTGTATCTTATTATGGCTTTCCTAAATTCAAGGAAGCTAGAAGGCTGGATAACATGCTGAATTCAATAGCTTTTGGCAGTCACCTCTTTATGCAATGTAACCCTCTCTGTGAATAAGAGGACAACATAGTACTCTCTATGAATTGGTCTAAAATTGGATTTTTGCAATATTAGAAAGAATTACTGACATTTATCATGCTTTTGAATGAAATATCATCTCACATATGAAATAGAACTTTTAATTGTGGCCACAGAGTGTTGCTAAAACAGATACCAGCAGATGCACTCTCATAATGACATCAGTATCTGATTTATTCTTAATAATTTCTTTCTTCTGGACAAAGAAAATCTGGAAAGCTACCGAATTAGTTTTAGGAATTTGTAAAAATATCTGGTAAAAATATACAAAAAAATTATGAAATGTTGCAAGATATGTATTAGAAAACCCTCAAGGATATACTTTTGAGCTAACTAAAAGGTTCTCTAAAGAAAGATTCAAAGTGGTTCTCTAACTACTTTTTCTTCCCTATCTGGTTTCCCTTGATTGAAAACTTAAGCAAATGAAGTGACCCAGTTTGAGTATATTCTTGTAATCCCCACTGTCAGGAAACTCCTGGGGAATAAATGGGGCGTGTAGCCCAAAGCCTAAGGCATGGAAAAGGAAATGGTACAGGGAGAGTGAGTAGAAAACATCCCAAGGCTTTTCCTGTGGCAGGGGTAACAGGCAACAACCAGATCCTTCTGCTTTGGAGTCCCTGAACAAATTAGTGTCCTCCAGCAGGAGCCCTTGGAATGAGCAAGAGGTCCAGGACCGAGCTGCCGAACCTACTCGTGACTCATCTGACTGATTCCCAGTATCTTCCTTCCTCTTGCATGTGCTGTCTACTTTTTCTCGCAGTTGGAGTCTCCTTGATTCTGGTCAGCTTGCTAACCCTAGTCCTGGTGCATTTATCTGCCCTTCAATATCCCTAACTCTAGGGATCCCCTATAGTTTGAAAACCATAACATTAAGATACCTCTTAAATTACCAGTATCACAGCTGTTATTCAGAACCTGATCCTTTTTTATCCTGCTATCATTTTCTTCCAGTCTTCATTTAATGAAAACACTGCCTGTGTTTTTGTTCCCATATGTGCCTGCTGCCAAAGTTTATATTCCTTTCCAAGCACTTCTACTGAACTGTTCAGCTTTGGCTTTTCCCACTCCAACACAAGCTCCCTGGTAAGTCTGTGAGATGTCTCCCTGTCCTGTAGAATTAGCATCTTCCCTTGTCTCTCACGGGAAAACCATTGTGTCACATGGTGTAGTCCTTTCCAGTCCAGAGTCACTTTCTCTACAGAAGGAAATACACCTTACTGTGTTTCAAAAGCACTAAAAGACAATTCTATAGATAATAAAAATAAAAGCTACTTGCAAGAGTGGATTTGTCTCATACTGCATTCAGAAGCTGGAGGAGGGGGGCAGAAAAGGGGGGTTTGTTTGGTTTAACACAATATAGACATGAAAGACTAGAGATGCTTCTCAGACTAAGAAAACACAGGAATGGAAAGGTTTTATTTCATAGTCAACAATTTTAACTCTACTGCCCGTATATTCATGCTTTTGCATGATACCTCTGAGTCTGTTATTCAAAATAAGTGACTATCTTGTTCCACTATAAAGATTGTTTCTTATTTCTTATATTGAAAATTCACAGACATTGAATTAGCAAAAAGCAGCCAAGAAGCAAGATCCACATGCTTATTAAAATTTCTCTTTTGCTTACAAATCTATTTGATTCCTCTTTTTCTCCTATGAAGTCAGAGGAGCAATTAGAGTACCACTTCAACAGATTAACCAGAGAAACCCGATGGGATTTTAAGTAAAATTTTACAGATCTCCACAGCAAGCCCATTATTCAAAGGAGAAGAGACTATAAAGCAGATATTTTGGAAGGTTTATTAAAAATTATTACAGGAATTTCAAGCCCCATATTTTTTTTTAAGCTAAGTGTAAATTATTGCCAGGATGATCACTCCTCTTAGAAGCTTTGTTGACTGTTCTGCACCTAAAGGGTTATTAACACATACCACTCTTGTATAAGACTTCTTTCCTTCCACTGCAAGCTGACTTTTTTTTCCAAGGTCTGGTGTCACTGAAGTGCCGTGCAAAATTGTGGCTATTGTTGGCCTCTTTACACACTGTTCCTCTTTCAACAAACAGAGAAGTTTAGAAAGTCAAATAGGAAAACAATATCTTAAGAAAATAGCAAATCCTGTGGCTTTGAAATAAAAAAAAAATCAGTGCCAAAATGTTTATCTCCTCGGTTCATGAAGCCATAAAATAAGTACAGCACCGTGAATCATCACACAACTTCAAAGCCTGTATGCCCAGCATACCATTTTAGGGCTATTAAGCTGTACAGCTACTGTACTTGTAGTAAATAGTTATACAAGATTGTAGAAGCAGTGCCAAGGATTTCACTCTTACAACAAAATTTCCTTAAAGCTACACTCTTTAACATGAGCTCACTGTAAAAGCTTGTAATGTCTCCTACTATCTCAAGAGCTTCTGGACAAAAAATTATTGAAGATTAACTTGAAAATACCAGCTTCCTTTAGAGAATACTGTTCTCCAAATATAGATATTAAATTATATACACAGTAAGTGAATAACAAAATTCAGTAAGTTAAATACTCTTACATACCAGCATTTATGCAGAAAAGCAGAGTCATAGTTTTGCTCATTGCATCAAAGACTATGATGAAAATCCACTGAACTAAAAGTATCTCGTTCTATGAGACTGAAGGTGGTACTATATCCCCAAGATGTTATATAAGCCAAGAAGAAAACAGAAAGCCATATCTTTCAGGAATACATGACTCAGAAATGAACAGTATATTTATTCGTCTATATTGACATCTCACCTACAAGTGTTTTCAGTGATTTGTCCCAGTGAAATGGTAAAAGGCACAATTTACACATGTATGTAAAGTCTTGCCCATCACAATCAATTTGCACCCGCCTTATGTGAAGCTGCTTGGTATTCCAGCTGGCTGGAGTAATCAGAAAGCACCACTAGCGTCTTATAGAAGTCATCTGGAAGGACTTAAGCCAAAATCCCCATTAGACCATGTAAAAAGCAGGTCCTGTGGGGCATCCTGAAATTTTTGTATATGTCATAGGACATTGTACAAGATTTTTGTTCATGTAATCTGGCAAATCCAATTGTATCAGTGGCCAAGGTTTTGAAGGAAAATTAAAACAAGCTTTTATGCACTTGGCATATTATGAATTGCATTGTCATGGGAGAACTTTGTTATGACCTCAGTTAACAATCACGTTAAATACTGAAAATAATTTTTTAAGCTTATGCACAAAAGCTGCCACAAGTTATTTCCCCAGCAATTTGTTAACACCACCAAGATTTCAGAGTCAATTTCAGCAAATTTGAACTAATGTTGAACAAGTTGCAATGAAGATTTAAACTAGTTCTCACCACCCTAGACAGGGCATATACTAATACAATTATACTCACCTCATTCCGGAGATTGTCCTCAGCATGTTTTTATAACAGATCTCTGCCTACATTATACTACATAGTCCACCACAAATCCATTTTCATTACTCCTTTTCATAGAATAGATTAATTTCTATCTACTACATCTTCTAATTAGCTGTTTCTTCTTAAATACCCACCTATTTACATCATCAGAAAGACTAGCTGACTAAAAGAACATCTTCACTAGTTGCTTTGATACGTTCCCTTTTCTTTAAAGCCTACAGAGCAAAATAAACTCCAAACATGTCCCTGAAAGCCCTTACTCTTATTTATAAGCCGTAACTTTATTGCGTTTCTGCTCTGTTAAGAATCTCTTCCTCCACAAACATGCTTTCAACACAGCCACTCATATTGACTTTGCTCCTTGCTTTCTGTCAGCTAAGTGCCTGCATTTAGCAAAATGAACTTGTACAATGCTTCCAAGGTTTGAGAGATGTGCATAGGAGAGGCTGTTTCCTGCAGCTGCTTTTCCCTATTGATAAGAAGCTCATTCACTTCACAAGATGGTTTTTACACTTTACTCCAAAGATTGAAAACTTAGTAAATTAGCTGAGAAAATAACTGAGTAGATAATTCTGTTGCACAAAATACTTCACCTAACATGAAAAAGTTTTTCATTATATCTGTTTATGCATAAAGTATACAAAAATCCTCTCTCATTAAGCAGTACTGCATAATTCCTAGTAAGAATGGAGTATTCAAAGGCAACATACTGTGGAGGTGAAAATATGACTTAATGTTGCCAGACGTATTTCTCTTAGTGTACATTTATTGTCAGTACAATCCAGCAGAAGGAAACCTAGGCAAACGGTCCAAGCAAAGGCCCTATCTTTGTATGGTGATCAGTACTTCTAATATTTATTTTCAGAAACTAAGAACACTCAACTTTTTCTAAGGATTAAATGAAATACATAAAGAAAAAAGGGAAGGGGAGGAGAGAGGGAGAGAGAGAGAAGATTTAAGCACCTAGCTCCAAAATTCCTACTCTAAGAGGACCCTATTTTAGATGTAGATAAACACTTGGGCCTGAATTATTTTATATCAACTTTAAAAAGCATATTACTTTCTGTCTTCTATTGTCCAAGCCACAACACAAAGAACCAGCTATGTGTCCATCACTTTCAGAATCCCCAAACTATTCAGATTCTATCTCTCCTGCTTTAGGACTTGCCTTTGGTATGATTGTCTGTACAATAAATCAAACTATGACTGGAAAGGGATTTTTTTGTTTTCTTAACCAAAGTTCATCAGTTTTCTATCAAATCTCACCTGTTAGAGTACTTTTTAATGCAAATACATAGTGTCATTTGGCCTACTTTCTCCTTAGGAGCTATTTTGGTAATATATTTTGTTTATAATTATAATTTGTTTAAATGTAAAATACACTGGATTCACACAAATAGTTGATAGCCTTATATATTTATATTCCAATTTCAGAAACTTGCTTAGGAAATAAAGGGTATTTTTGGCAAACCAGGCAGTTTTTACATTCACCAGAAGTAATGAACTTGTGACAAATAGTTTTAGAGTTACTTTTTTAATATAAAACAGATCTGAGTTTTTTAAAAGTGTTGCTTTGTACCTAAACACAATTTTATTAATTACATAAACAGTCAAAATCAAATGTCATAGAACACAAATATTTCTAGTTGGACAACCTAATGAATTCAGAATGTGTTATATTCTTGTCAAATGTAAATTAATGGACTTTAACAGAATGAAACTAATAATATCTCTCAAATCGCTAGAAAATTAATTTGAATACCTATTTTGATAGTTAATATCTTTAACATTATGCAGATATATTCATTTTTCAAAAGCATTTTGTATAGATATGATTGAAATCATACCTAAATTAACAGGAGAACTCACCCTTGACTTGAACAACTGTGGATCAGGTGTTAACCACTGTGACTTTGTCAAGAATAAAATTCTCCCGTGATTTCTTATAAGATACGATGAGAAATGAAACACACACAGGTTCTCATTGATCATAGCTAGAGGCCACAAAGTGACATGTGAAAACTGGTAAAAAGAGAACCCATAAGGACTGGAAAAGAATCAGATTTTTTGGGTTATTGATTTACCAGGAAGTTTGCCAAGTCTTGCCAAGTTTAAATGAAGGAAAACAAAAATGGCATAACCCAGGAGTAATGATGTTGAGGTAATGCACTATGTAAGTAAGAGCTGTGGTAGTGTTCTCTAACATCCCTTCATAAAGCAGCTACATAATTTTAACGAAATAAATGGATACAGTAAAAATTTCAGAGATCAGAATCCCAGTGAGTTATAAATTACCATGTATGTCAGTATTTTTTCAAAGCTAGAAGTACAGCATGTGCAATAAATTTCTAACAACCATTTAAATGACATATGAAATGAAGTCTTGTAGTCTGAAATGTTAAAAGATGGTGAACTTTAATGACAAGACTACTCTCTCATTTAATTGATATAAATTAATTAAACCACATGAATGCATGTGTAATGTGGTCAAACAAAAATGTACGTACTTCCCAAAATCTGTAATTCCCTTCCAGAAAAGAAGGGTCATAGCTCAGCAATCATGATGTATCAAAATTTTAATGATAAAAACATGTAATTCCAGTAGGGAAAAAAAAAAATTCCTCCAAAAATTGCTTTTCTATCTGTTTTTCACACCTAAAACTGATGGAAGAACTCTAATTTATGGTTAAGAAGATAAACTGTCAATTAAATAAATAATACTATTACTTGTGGGCTCAGTAGCGATGCTGAATTTATGGCTTAAGTTACTGACATGAGAGTAACCTTTTTTCCAAAGGGGATCTAAATATTTAATATAATTTGATTAGATAAAATTGATTAGATTCAGCTTTTAGTAAACTTGTTTTACCTTTGATTTTTCTGGGTTTTATACCAAAAAAAAAAAAAAAAGATTTGCAATCATCAAACTGCCCAGCTGTCCAATAGATAATTTTGAATAAATTTTTCTTCAATAGTCACTTACATTACACTATAGCTTTTATCAAACAGTATAACATAAAACTTGTGATTTGTTCTTTATACTTAACAATTTGCATGAAATTAGAATATGCAGTGTGAAAACGGATAATTTTTTTTCTATGGGTTTGTCATGTAGAGGCATTTATAGTCCACTAGGGCTTTTTTTTTTCCTTACCTGGAACTCTCTTTGCCCAGTTGATCATGTGCACTAATTCTCTGTCTGCAAGGTTGGTCAACAGGGTCATCATAGACGCTTCATTGAATGGTCTATTTGGGTCGTATTCAGAGTAAACTATGGGTGGCTCAGCCTCCAGCAAGGCACTGACCATCTGTTCTGCTGTCAGGGACAAGGCTGGACTGTTCTTCTTGTTATGTTTAACCACCAGGGGACTTGTCCAAAGGGTGGGAGCTCGCAGCTCTGTAGATGAAGCCTCTCCATTCCTGGAATCCTGCTCCTCTCTTTGACGTTTTTGTTTCATCATTCGCCCACCTCTGCGGTCTTTCCGGATTCCTAGAGACACACAAGAACAAAATGAACTCAACTTGAACATGTGTATTACTTCATCCAACCAGCAGGTGCTGTTGATAGACCCAAGTAGCATTAACTCTTGGTGCATTTTCTGAAGGCTCCTTCCTATATACGGAATCTTATCTCAGTAGTTGGAGAGAAAAGCTATTTTTAAAATTATGTGGTCAGGAACAGTGCATTCCTTCCTAAAATTCAGATCATTTGGGTTTACACAGGGCTGTAGACTGGTGACACTGTATAGCTGCCTTAGCCCCACAAAAAAGAAAAAAAATTCATTAATTAGGAATAAATATATATTTCATTACAGCACAAACTTCAAAATATGTTCCAAACACTAGCAGGCAACTCTTCTATAAATGATGAGTGATAACTTAATGATCTGGGTGGGCCAGCTGGATCACACAGATAGTTCTCAGAAACTATTCAAGTAAGTTTTTGTCAGGTTCACCAATTATTTTAAATAAACGTCATCCTACTACTGAGCCTGTGAGTCTCACAATTACATAAAAACATTTTAAAAAGTTCCCATTATAACATGAGCTAATACAACAATAAAGAATGCCATATAAGTAGATAAACAGATGTAAGAAAAGGAAGGATAATTGCATCCTCAGAATCTAATGTAGGAGACCTACTGTCAAAAGGCTGTAATACAGAAACTGCAACAGAAACCATCTTTGTCATTACTGCACTTTTCTGCTATGTGCTTAACACTGTATGACCCTGAACACTGAGATATTATCATCAGTCATACCAATTAGAACAACAACATAAAACCTTACAGTGGAACAAAATCTTCCTTTATGATAAGTTTAATGATCAAGCCCACATGGACTCCAACCAAAGGGAAGATTAAGTCTGGCTCTCAGTGGAGGAGGCAGAGGCATTCTGAGGCTGAGTTAAAAATTTAAGTCAATCATCAAATCAGGGTGACAGGGCTTATTCTGGAGTTTTCATGCAATATGGAAAAGCACTAGTCCCAGTCTGAAGTCTATACAGAAGGAGGAAGCAAACTATTCAAATAACAGAGAAGAGAGAACAATTTAAAACAAACAGACAAACAAAACAAAACCTGCTTTGAGAACTACTGGCAGGTGCAAACAATCAATACAGGTCTTCCTGATGGATGGTGAAATGGGAAAAAATCTTTGGTCAGCTTTTTTCACAATACAGAAATTTAAACCTTTAGATTCACAGTCTTTGTTAGCAGCATCTTCACCTCACAGCCAGTATTCCTTCATATAAATATTGGATCATATCAGCGGTGTCCTTTCCCAATCTCAAAGGAACAGAGAGGATCTTTAGATCTGCTTGCCTCTTTCTTTGAATATGGTGACATTTTTACTGTAATAGTACTCGAAGATTAAGCACTTTAAGTCTAATTCATTCAAAATCTAGTAGGCCTCCTGATTCTATTCTATTAATCTCAACAGATAAAGAGTTCAGTAAATCTTTCATCACTCCTACTACTTAACCTGTGCTTTCACATTCATTAAACTAGTTGTAAGCCAAAATTCTCTAGTGCATTTTTCATTCAACAATACCAGTTTTTCCTACCACTAAATTGTTTCTCTTTAGTAGAAGAGGGGGAGATTCTTACTGTTAAGAAAAAAATGCAAGACTTCTTTTGGCAAAACATCATCCTAGAGTTATTCTCATTGCTATTTTACTTTGTTGAAATACTTATTAGAACATATGTTTTATCTGTAAAAGATATTTTTGTTGTATGCTTTATATCAATGCAATGTTTTTGAATTAAAATTGCCCTGTGAAACATGAGGACATAATCATGTGAACAAAACCACATGGTTCATACACACCAAAACATTTGTTAACTTTCTCATATCCCAAATTCTATAGCTGCTGATCTAGCGATTTCCTTTTAAAGAGTTAAAAGTATCCTTGGGGCCTGTATTGTTCAACATAATCATAAATAGATGGACTCAGAACTGACATAATTCTGAAACAAGATCTTGGGGTTAGAATAATACTATAAAAACACCAGATAAGGTAGTTTAGAAAGTAAATAGAGGGCTAGAAATTATTAGGGAAGGAAGGGAGGACAGACCACCATCATAAATCACAGATTTTATTAACTCATGAGCCATACTACAATGAACCCTGTGTGCAGTTCTGTTCTTCCCATTTTAAAAAGAGATAAAAGAAATTTAAAAAGGGATAATAAAAAGACAAGCAAGATGATCCAAAGTGTGAAACAGGTTTGGTGCAAGAAACAACCAAACTAAATAGGTCTCCTTGGCCTGAAAGCCAGATACAAGACTACAAAATCAGGAATAGTAAGAAGATGGATAAGGTACAAACACTCCTGCTTATCCTCTAATACAAGATGGTATCAAATGAAACTACCCCATGCAAGGTTCAGGACAAAGAAGAAGAGGGTCTCATTCACACCATGCAGAAACAAAGCTGAAAGTGTGAATACATTAGAAGTTGCTATATATTAGAAAGCTGTAGGCCATATTTGATAGAGAAAGAAATCCATTAAGGTTTAATAGACACAAATAGAGCATCTTTGGCTTAAGTCTCCATGGCATAGATTACTGGAAGATCAGAGAGGATTTTTTATATTTTGCCTTTTACTTATTTCAGGTCTGCCTAGTTAAGTAAAACAAGGATGTGGTAAGAATTTGACACAAAAGAAGGAAGGTGGCAACTGTAAGCACATTTAGCTGCTTACAAATTAACTAGGTTCTGAATAAGACCAATAGTTTTATTATTAATTTGTCTGCAGCTTCCCACTATCTTTTCTTCACCTTGAAAAAAAAAGTGATGCATTGAACAAAGTTGAACATAACCAATTTGGAGGAGATACCCCACACAAATCTATTTTTACATTTTTATTTCAGGATTTAAAGAAACTCAACCAACAAACCACAATAAGCCTACATTGAATTTCGCAGAGACCAGGTCTGAAAAAAGTCACTAACAGTATGCATTCCTTCTGCATCACGTCAGCAGCTTTTATTATCACAGACAGAAAGGTCTTTGACTCTGTACAAGCATCATACTCCTCAGAGATTTATAGAAATTACTACTAACTCCTCAACTTACCCCTAGATAGACACAGCAACATAGTGATTTTATTATTCATTTTATTGGACCAAATAGAAGTGAGTATCTCTTTGAAAAAATTCAAATGCCTCCAAATTTCCTTCAGACTAATCTAATTTTATCTCTGTTAAAAAGAGATAATAGTGATACACAGTCACTAATTCCAAAAACAACAACTCCATCAAACTACAGTTACATTGCCAAAAGTGCAATGATCCTGTAAGGTATTTTAAATATATGAATGCACTGATTTTGATTCCACAGTGCAGTCAGTAGAGGAACCTGAATTGCCAAATGTGAAAAACAATATTCTACCAAAAATGGAAGTACTATGTTTCTTGCAAAAGCTCTAATACAATTTCCACTTGAGTTTTAAAGCTACAAAAGCCAAGATTTTCAAAGACAGTTTTTTAAACCTCATATGTAAATTCAGTCAGCCTTTTAGATATGGAGGCAAGTTTCAAAACTGCCGAGCAATTATATACTTCAGTCAATAGAATCTGCCATCAATAACATTGTATATGGGCTGTGAAGTTGATGTTAACCAAATGAAATAAATCACTAGTGTTTTCTGATGTGAATACAACAACACAAAAAATAAAATCCAGATTAATAAAAAAAAAATATTAAGTATACATAGGATGAATATTGAATCTCAGCCATTCAATAGCCAGCTTCTTCCAGCCTACTGCTAGGAACAAAACTCCACCTTTATATCTTCAGTATTACATAAAATATTAAAGAATACTTACAGGAAGAAGAAGAGAACAAATAGAATAAAATTTGCTTTGCTCTGTGTGAAAAATATAATTATGCATTTTAGATTTAAAGGTACATGTATAATCAATAATCATATTCTACTTGAATATATTTCCTATTGACTGTTTTATATATTATTCTTCAATTTCTTTATTATTAAAGATTTTATAGGAATAGTTGTCAAGTAAAGAGTGCTCATTGTTTGCAATAAATGGAAATAGATTTGATAAAACCCCATAAACTTTCTTTGACACTAAGACTGAAAAAAACCTGGCTATTTGATAAAACTGAAAAAGGCAAGATATTTTTATGACCTTCCTATTGTTTGCTATTCTGAAAATCCTAAATACAACAGCTATTGCTTTTTGTCTTGTATGGAACACCCATCTGCTACCTGGAAAACTAACTGCGTGATTCTCATTAAAGAGATACAAAATGTGCAAAAGACCTTCATCTTTTCTTTTCCCCATACACAAAACAGTCACTTAGATTGTTCACACATGAGGGGTTGATATTAATACGGAAATCACATCTGCCTGTCAGTTTTAAGTCTATTCACTTACAGCCTGTTAATTAACCCGTTTCTCTCTGTGATCCATTTCATGTTCTGGAGTTCTAAACAGCTTTTCAATATCTGCAAGCAAAAACTACAATAATTTTATTTTCTACAAATAATATCTTTCTTTGAAGGTTAAAATTCTCAGGTGAATTGTATGTTTATCCTTATCTTGTTTACCTGAAATGCAGGAGAAAAAAAAAAAAAAAAAAAAAAAAAAAAAGGAAAAAACATTCCCAAAAAGATTTGGAACGAAACCTACCAAAAAA
>WUAM01000164.1:2258655-2280305 GCA_024336885.1 Actenoides hombroni | reverse complement strand
CCACCTCCCCCCCAACAACCCCAAAAAAAAAAAAAAAAAAAAAAAAAAAAAAAAAAAAAAAAAAAAAAAAAAAGAGAAAACAGTCCCAAAAAGATTTGGAACGAAACCTACCATAAAAGTCTACAGAGGTCTAGTCCTCTAACTATGCTTTAGTACACAAACTTTCATCAAATCATTTTTTGACTATCTGTATCAGTGATCATCAATCTTTGAGAAGACTTCCAGCACTTTACATGTGGATCCTCAGCCTCATGAACACAAACTCTCCTTGATCTGTGATCTCCTGGATCACCTCAGAAATGGTGAAATGTCAGCCCTGAGCAATAACCGTACATATCATACACAGAAAATGATTTCCCATCAATTTAATTGTAGCTGCCATTGCATGTCACACACAATTCACCTGATAACACTGTTCTAGTTTGGGAGAGGACATAACTGTATTATTTTATAGAAAAATGTAAGTAGGGAGAATGCAATTACAGAAATTGTAAATTTCGGCAGAAACAATATCTCTTGTCTTGCAGTAAGTGATAAAGATGCTGCAGTTATGTTATTTTTCTCAGAATACCCCATTCAGTAAAACTGGCTTTGTCCCATGCTGTTTATCTTAGAAGAACCTTACAGCAACATGAAACTACGATGATTTAAAATCACCACCTTCTTTCAAGAAATCTAGGAGTTCATTATCATTGTGTAGCTGGACCATAAAAATATATTCACTTCAGAAGCAATTCCTTTTTTAACTCTCGGCCAATAAATTGCAAAAGCACAGCAATGTCTCCAAGACAGGTTCAGGAAACACAAGCCGAGTAAACAAAAATGGCCACACATTTGACTTTAGAATTCCAGGTCCTTACATTGAGAAGAGATATAGCAATTTCTATGATAAATTATTATCATATTTATTTGAACTAGGAGGTTTTATTTCTTATTTTATAAATGAAGATTTTTAGCTGTGATTACATATGCTTTCTATGTGTATAATTAAGTAAGATTTTGATTTGCCTCCTGTAGGAATATTTAGGAAAAGAAAGATGACTGGTGAGAGCTCTCCACCTCAGGAACTTATATTTGCAGGAGAATGAGGAAGAAGAAAAACTTTTCTCTGTTACTCTTTCTTATTTTCCTCATCTTTCAAGGAATTGCTTGCTGTTTTTCCTTCTATCCCTTGAAGTTAGGGCTGTATCACCCAAGAATTCACAGGAAAAGCAAAATAGACAGAAAGCAGAACTGAAACAGCTAGAAAGAACTGATGGAGATCTGAGAGAGGGAAGAAAACTGACATAAGGAATGGGATTATTTAGTGCTTCTAGGATATATTTAATAACCAGAACATAATTACTTGATTGGGAAGTAATTCTTATTGTTGCCTGCATAATTTTTGATCACTTTATACACTTGCAGAGGCAATGTATTCGGTCATATCCTGGGCTGCAACAAAAGAAGCGTGACCAACAGGTCCAGGGAAGGAATCACTTTAAGTTGAAAGAGGGTAGATTTAGATATAAGGAAGAAATTCTTCACTATGAGCGTGGTGAGGCACTGGAACAGGTTGCTCAGAGAAGTTGTGGATGTCCCCTCCTTGGAAGTGTTCAAGGCCAGGCTGGATGGGTCTTTAAGCAACCTGATCTAGTGGAAGGTGACCCTGACATGGGCAGGGTCATTGTAACTAGGTGATATTTAAGATCTCTTCCAACCCAAACCATTCTATGATTCTATGACCCTACAGTTCCCACACTCAATTCACTTAGGTGGTGATAAGGTCATCAGTTACTGACCCACTCATGGGCACAAGAATTCAGTGATTGCCCAAAAGTCTTTGGCATATAACTTGGAGCTGTATGACTAATGGTATATGGACAGTACTCTGCGAATCCTTGTAATAGTCAGTGTTCTACAAATTGACCTCCACTTTATACTTGACAGACATTCAGATGGCATTTCAAGCATTAGATTTGGAAACTTGACAAGTAAAAATCTAAAAGCAAGCTAAGTTCCAGAACTGGAGAACCAGAGTTTAGCAATAGCTTCTCATTTACATCAGTGTTGTTTCATGTCTTACTGGAACTATTGTGCAAAATAAGTAATGAAGAAATGAGTTTTTAGCTTGAAGATTTTCTTCTCTATTTGTGGCTTCTTGGTAATGCAGATGTTTCCTTTTATTTCTTCCCTTCCATTTCAGTAACATGGCAGCTGCAGCTCCTAGGATGACCAGGTTCAGAACAGGGCTGGTGGAAACAGTATGGGAAAGGACAGCCTTATGCATAGAAAGAGACTGAAACACCTAGGTTAAACAGCATTACACAATTATGACATTTGGCTCATAAGCAAATTAGAGGACAAAAAGTCAGAGTGGGGATAGTGAGTGTGAGGAAGGCGTGGGAACTGTGCTGAAAACCCCCGTAGTAATCAACAGTTTGTGGCCACACTTTGAGGGGAAAAAAATTATGTCAGGAAGGAAAAGGAATGACTTCTGGTTTTTTTGGTTGGTTTTTTGGGTTTTTTTTACTAAAACCACAACAAAAAGATGGATCTATGATTTGCTTTGGGAATAGTGATCTGTTTACCAGCTAAGCTGCCAATGTGGAGTAACTTTTGAACCTGAGATTCTTTTTCAACTGTTCTGCTCCTCATCAGCAGTCCCCAGATGATAAGAGACATTTGACACTTCCATATACATGCACAGCCTTGCAGCATTAACAGCCTATAATGTTGTCAGTTTGTCAAAGGAGTGTTTTTAAAGTGCTTGGAAACACCTTCTCCTCTAAATAATGTTGTTACTCTTCAGAACTGATCTACCTCATCAGAAATATGTTGAAAATTACCAAAGAAAAAGAATATCTCATGTTTAGTAAAACAAACACTGCTTCAGAATAAAAGCCTAAATTTACATGGCAAGTAAAAGAGTTTATAAATGAGAAGGCATCCTTCAGAATGCCAGACAGTCTATAGCCCAATTAATGATCCGAGTGTTAGATCATACTGAGAAGAACAGGTCATGGCAGAGAAACCACATGAATCCTGCACACCAGTGTTCACAAAAGAAGAAACTAGTCTTTCCTATGCCAGAACCTCTTTATATAGGGAGTAGGGGAACCTTTCTGAAACTGAAGTGAAAGTTGAAGAGTCTAGAAAACCAAAAGCCTCTCTCAAATGTCCTAATACAGAAGAGATTTACTAAACTGCTGGAGAAGAGCCCTGGGACTCCATCCAGGCTCAGTTTGGTTTCATTGCTGCCACTGGTAAAACTAAGTGATTGCAAAAGGAAAACAGTATGAACAAGCCAACAGTTCCCTTATGGGCACAAACCTGAGTGACATCTAAGTACAACTGGCTTTGGAGTCTAACAGGTGGATGCAAACAAGGCAAGTGTCTCTTAGTGACCTCTTAAGACCTATTTGCAAAGCAAAATTACTGTATTAGGCACACCTCTGCTAAATTCAACAGTTTTTAATGCTTTGTTATAAATAAAATAAAATCCTGCAGTTTCCTTTAAAATGTGAGGTCACTGTAGCTGGTGTACATAAGCAAAGATCAAGAATATAATTACATTCTTGACAGATTTATAACAGATGGAGATTGATGAAACTATGACTGCAATGTAGGTCCTAGCACTGTAATGTATTTTGGCATGATGGTCCATCCCAGGTTGTTTTGAGAGCTTTGAGATTCTGATAAATTTTCTTCTTGATTCTCTCTACATAAATACATTCTTTGGTCACAGGAAAGTAACACCACTTTCCAAATTTACATTTTACAGGCTTAATAAGTTACTCCTTTTGAATATGATTCAGACAATCAGCCCCTTCATTTCATATCCACTTCTCTTTTAGAAAAACAAACAGAAATGTAAATTGTGCTGAAAACCCAGGTGGGTTGACAATTACATTAAATGAGAAACATTGTCTGAAATCTTCTAAAAAAATTAATCAGAATTTAATGTCTAATCTTGAATAAGCCTGTGATAGTGCTTAATAGCCTGGTTTCTGACAAGGATATGTAGACACTCAGTATAGTATAAGTAATAACAGATCTGATTTTGGTCTGTGCACCTGGATGTTGTGATTTTTTTTATGCTCCTGAGTGGTTGATGAAAGATGTATGTCTGCTAATGTGTGTGTGTTTTCTCAAAAAATATGTCTCTCATCCTTGTTCAGACTGGGTCTTTTTCCTCCTCTACAATCAGAACTACCTTCTTTTAAGATAGCGAGAGGGAGAAAGAAGCAGTAGCAGAGGGATGCAGGGCCTAGGCTTGCATTCAGATATTCTGGTTCAGCATCCAGCTCTGTCACTAGTTTGCTCAGTGATCAAGTCTCACTATAGAGCACCATGCCCATCAGCCCCCTATCAGCTACTATGCAGATCATAATACTGGTCTTCCACATAGAGCTTTTAAAGACCTAGTGACAAAAAAATGCTGTTAACAAGCAGACAAATGTGATTTGGGGTCTCTAGTGACTATTGACAACTCACAGTTGTCAGAGAATCAATGATCTACTAATTACAGATGAAGGTGCAAAACATGATTCACTTCTATCTGTATTTTAGCATTCAATGTTCGACAGTGATAGCACATGTTTTAAAAAGCATCAGAGGACATATAGAAAAGCAGCAAGTGAATTTCAATTAATCCATCATTCAGCTTAATCCCTTTCAGTGCTGGCACTCCTGCACAAATTATACTAAGTCTTGGCTCCAGTGAGTATGGCAACAGCCCCATTACTAGGCAATATTTACAGTGAAGCCATGGACATTTCAGGGGCCACAAAGCCTTTACAGGGGCCACAAAGCCTTTACAGGACCCATACATTAACCATCATTTGGAAAAATCAAGAAGTTTTAGGAATATGACTCCATTAGCATAATTCTCAAAGACAGCGAGAAATTCTAACTGCTACATTTTAGAAATTAGATAAATTAATCAGGGTATTGAATTAGCTGTTTAGGACTGAGAGTCCTAGAATTGAACTTTAAATGCCTAACAAAGTGAAGAACCAGAAGCTCTAGTACTCTAGGCGTCTCTCAAACTCAGCAAGGAGAAGACACCACCTGTTCTGACATGCATAGACTTGCTCAAAACCAGTGAATGCACAGTGACATGCTGAGGTAACTATAGCATGAAAAAGTGGCAGAGGTAGAGAGACAGCAGTGAACGTAGACTTCATTAAATATTAATCAGCAATTTAAATGGGGACTGTATCATTGCTATATCTAGTCCCAAGTAGTATCACAAATAAAATAATTCCCAAGTAGGAATTTTTATGTAAAGGCCAAAAAGCAAATATAAACAAATATACAGGTATAATTAGCTTTACAATCTCAAAAAAGTGTTCAAGAGTAAAACACCAAAAATTCTGCAGTATTACAATTCATTTTTTTACATAACTAGCTGTACCATATAAATTAGCATAAGACAGGTTGTCCCATCTCCACCTGACTATATAAGTTCTTAAACAACCTTGTCTAAATTCAGTGTTGAGCCCACTTTGAGCAGGTGGCCTGACGAGAGACTTCCTGGAGTTCCTTCTAGCCCAGACCATTTGGTGAAGTGGAATAGAAGGATAAAGTATTTTCGGTAAACGTGTTCACAAGGGTCTCTCTTACTTTAGGGGTAGAACACTGTAATATTGTATTTTGGGAAAATTCAATGGCAACAATCCACTTTACATATTTAGGGAAAAGGGGAAAAAGAAATATTTCACTAAAAAGTCCGGTTTTAATTCCATCGCCTTTTCCAAGAAGTTATTCTAAACTTATAAAACTTTGCTTCAAATGCTGCTTAAGTACATGATTCCAGACCAACAATTACACCTTAAAAATGTACATTTACTTATAAGGCCCCACCTACACAGTTATTTGGCTGAGTACAGAACAGTGTGTCTAATATATATCATAAATGTTCTCAGAAAAACCAAAATAGTTTCACATTGTTAATCCATTTTCCTTCATTCACTAACTTCTATTTTTAATATTTCATTAAAAAGATAATTACATGGAAAACTAGAAAGTCTGTAGTCCTTCCAGTGGTTGTATCAGACATTGATTTATCTCTACTTTTGAGAATGATTTTGATAACTCTCTAGCCTTTTAGCATGAACAAATATAGCATTCAGCAAGAAAGTAGAGCTCTCTCCTTTTGAAGACAGAAATCAGCAGGATTTCTTCTCTGAGAAGAAGGCAAATTTTCCAAACGGTTTTCTCTGTGCCCTGTAAGAATTTGTCTTATCCTTCAACACCACTGTCACACTGAATCAGACTAAATTCCCATGTGGTTATATGTATGTCACTGTTTCAAGAGAATGTAAGAGAAAAAATGAAGGCCTCTAGTCTCTAGACTCCAACCTAAAAGTTAATGAACATTTCCATAGTCTCCTCACATGTGGTTATAGCACATCGTTATGGCAAACACAAACTTTTATTCCCTAGTGTACCACAGTAATCTTTGAAGGGTTCTCAGATACTTTGTGAGGGCAACAGTTAAGGATATTGGCTTCAAATGCACTATAATGCTCTAATTTCATTTTCACAGGAAACAACACTCAGAGTCGTCTGTCTACAACATTAAATTTCAGGCTGTTCAAAGACAGTAACTACCCCCAATAGTATACATGATCACCATGTGGACCTACCACACAAGCACTCGAATCCTTGATTGCCACATTTCATATGACTTGAGATTGGGAAGCCATCAGCATTTGACCACAGACAGAATTAAGTAGGTCTTGGGGTGGCTAAAAATGGACTACCAAGCAAATAACTGTTTTTTTGTTAAGGATCTAGCATTTAACATTATGGCAATTTTTTGCCATAGCTACTGATTCCACTAGCACTCTCTTGCTCTGATCTCAGACAGCACTTGATGTTAAATCTCCCTTGTCACACACGAAAGGAGGGGAAGAATGTAGTATACTAATAACTAGAAATCCCCACTCATCTACCACACTACAAGAATGCTTAATTAGTAAATATTAATTAAAATAAGGTGATTTTGATTTCAGAGAATGAGGTCCTTTGGAGCCAAGTCATCAGTAAGCCACTGAAAGAACGAAGAAATGGAAATTTAGATCTGTATTGAAGAAGAGATCACCATATGGTTGGAGCGTCAAGATTGAGACTATAAAATCTCCATTTGGAAGGTGGGACCCTGCATGTCACAAGATGTTAAGTTGCAATATACTTCTCCAAACCAGAACAGAAACAATCTTCAAGAAAGCATCAGTGTATCATAAAAAAAAAATCAACACCACTCTTCCCTGCTACCCAACCAGAAGAGTGAGGTCATGAGGAACTTGTTCCATGTAACTGCTTTATCCTCACAAACAAAGAGCAGTGCAGACACTAAATAATAACATGTAATTTTAAGGACTTTGTCTTATTCAAAAAGAGAGAGTGAAGCATTTGGACAAAATATAACAGCTACAAATTCCACCTTAGATGCTGACTGTATCAGCAGATTCTGACAGTCTAATTGTCTCTCAGAACAGCACAGTAACAGATGCAGAAGGAGACACTTGCAAACATAAGAGGAGAGAAAGAAAATAACTCTTCAGAACTGAAAGAAGTTTTTAAAAGATGAAAGAACATCAGGACCCAAAAAAAGAAACAAAGCAACCAAAAAATCCCACAAAATTTCCACAGAAACTCATAAATAAATGTTCCTACTGCATAGCTCAAGAGCCACTTGAAGCCTGTATTTTTTTCTGAATGAAACTCCAAAAACATATTTCAGTTGTGCCTACTTTATTAAAAATTATATAATGAACATTTTTATGCCACATTAAGAAAAATCTCAGTAACCATAGCTTATAACTTCTGTTTGAAATTAACCAGAGATATTAAATGCAGATTTTGTCTAGCTTCCCTCATATTTACTGAAGCTCAGTAATTGTTCAGAAGTTAAAAGTCTAATAACATGGTATTTGGAATTTGGTTTGGGCTTTTTTTATTTTTCAATTGTTCTTTGATTTAATACATTTCAGCTCAATAAAATTAGTTACTTCTTCCTTTAGATGCCATATCAGCTGTCCAATGACGTTAAAAGACAGGAAGGCGGACACTGATTCTGAGGCTTTGTTCATTACTGTGTACATACCACCTTTCATCATTCCCACTTCGTAGCATTTTCTTAGTCGGCAAGCCTGGCAACTCTTTCTTCTGTTCTTGTCGATGGTGCACTGGTTAGTGGCAGGACACATGTAGTCATTGTGCCCTGAAAAACAGAGCGAAAATAAGGACACAGTTATAACAGGCATAAAAAAACCTGCCTATAATACTCTCTTATTTTTCACTGAATATTTAGTACAACATCTACACATTTTGGGAACAAGGTAGGGAGCAATTCGTATCATAAAAGTATTGATACGGATAATTAAACTAACATCTATTTACAATACATTTATTCACAACTTCTTTAAAAGTACTATTAAAAACACAAATTACAACTTCTGTAGAATAATTAAAATAATGAACAACTAAAGCAGTCACAAAAGAGGATGGATTAGTATGAAAAAGTCCCTAGACTTCCTTGCTCTTAGCCTGAGAAATACAATACCATCTGGCCCATGTGCCTGTGTTGATGTTTAAACAACAGACTGCAAAGAATGTTTAGAGGTTTATAGAATTTAAAAAGCCCATGTACAGAACATATTTTGATAGCTACCACAGTCTGAGGCAATTAAGAAACAAACAACAAAATCATAAAATAGAAGCAACAACCATTAATTAATTGTATCTCAAGGGCAAATCAGTCTCTAATTCCAACTGCATGTCTACTGATATATGCAAAAAAACTTTTGTCATGACAAATTATTAAATTACCATATGCTACAACCAGGTTTAGTATTGGCAACTTTTCCTTCAGAGCTCCACTTCCACATTTACTACCCTATATATCTCAATTCTCATTACAAACATTTTCAGCATACCATAATTTTTCACTGCCAATAGGAATCTATTCCCATTTCCTCTTTAAAAAAATGTGTGCTTAAACCTACTATAAAATTTTTTTCCAACCACAGACAAAGGTTAGCAAAGACAAAATGATCTTATCCAAAATGATCTTATTTTTGCACTGTATTCATCTAAATACAACTAAGGTACAGCACAAAATGAAAGGTTTTTAATGCAGAACTGTTTGTTCTTTCTTTCAGGTCAAGGGATCAGCTTCAGGTAGAGTAGGATGGAGGTTTCACAGAGGCCTTGGTGTCATCAAATCATCTATCCTTGACTAGAAATTAAAAATCAGAGTAAAAATTACTATCAGATTACACTAGGAACATCTGTTCTCTAATGCTACATAACTGGGATCCAATCAAAATCAGCAGCCAAACTGTAAACAGCTGACAGCTGACTACACACTGTCCCAACTAGACAGAAATTTTAGTTTATAGCTCTACTTGACAGAACAGTATAATACTGGAAAAATCTGAATCCACAGGCTTTGCCCCAGGGCTGAGGTAAAAAGGTAGAACAGAAACATAGGTAGAGCAGAAACATTACCTCTACCTCAGAACGAAAGACTGTTTTAATTTTCAGTTATTCTGGTAGGATAGAGACTGTTCTATATCTGATTCAAAACATTTCACATGTAAGGAAAAAAAAAATTGAGTCAGGAAGAAAACAGCCTCAGCTATACAAAAATGCAACATCTACAGGGAAAAGGAACAAAAAGAGCAATCCATGTTTTTAAGAAAATGCACTTTTATAAGATCACACTAAAGAGCAGCAAAAGATTGTAGCACCTGCACATGCTAACGACCTTTGCTGGACTGACTGATACTCATAAGGTTCAACTCTCTCTCAAAAAAAGTGACAGTATGCTAAAATCAAAAATCAAATGTAATCAAGATCAGCAGGGCAGTGATCCTTTTTCATAGTGCTCATGGGGGTGATAACATCGTCTTTTGCTCTGAACCTAGATTTCCTTGTACATACTGCAAGCATTGGGGAATAAGCATTTTGTTTGTAGAACAGTACATAAAATAATTCTATCTGTGATAGAGATACAGTCCCTGCTGAAATTTGCATGATTCATAGTATCCTATTTTTACATTGAAAAGTTTTATCTTCAATACATGCTTTAAAGGTTAGCATAATTAGTCTGTTTTCATGTACATGAACTGCTTTTGAGACAATTTACTCTTCTTTCAAAGTGCTTGATAGACTTCACAGAATAAAACCTGCAAAATTCTGAATGAAAAAAAAAGGAAATATCTGTGTGTGAGGGGCATACTTCTTCAGATTACTAGTGCCATAGTAATGTTGTTGTTTAGTTTTCATATTTCCTGTAAATCTAAGAAGGAAATAATACATTTAGCATTTCTCATAATTTTTGGTTTAATTTAACCAACATGCCTTCCAGAGACTGGAAAATACATAAGCAACCACAGAAAAATGATTGATATTTGGCATATACAGTAAAAATTATTATAAATTAATCAGGGAAGAAGAAAGAAACAAAGGGAAGAAGGAAGGTGGGAATGTTTCCTGCTTCTCCACAACACCATCTGATTTCAATTATTCAGTCACAGGACATGAGCAAGGATATCTCCTTCTCAAGGCACAGATGCAGACTAGGGCAATCTAGATTGTGGTATCTTGGAAGGAAAAAAGAACACAATTAAGGAATAGGTAACAGGCAAAGATAAGTTTTGTTTTACATGAAGTAGTATAACTCAGTAACTCTGCTGTAAAGTGAATTGTCTTTTAACTATTCTACCTTTTTTTTTATCCTTAAAGCTCATCTATCAGAAAAGTTGATTCTGAACAATCTGATTTACCAGAAGGGACTTCTCACTTGTAGGAATTATCAACTTGAAAGTGGCACACATTAAGAAGGTGCCCAGCTGCCCTGCACTTCATTTTCATGGTGTCCAAAGAGTAATTCATGCTATAAGAGAGACTAAGCAGACCATCTGGAAAATTGATATCACAGGAATATCAAGAGGATTAAATATCTTCAGTCATGACTGGTACTTCTAAAGGGTATCATGCCACTGGGACTCTCTGGTCTTATTGTATTTTAAAAAAATAAAATAAAAATCAGATATCTTGCACAAAATTAAAGGCAGTGAATTTAATAGGGTAGAGCCCCTAGTTTTAATCCCCCCAC
Organism: Actenoides hombroni; assembly: GCA_024336885.1. NCBI lineage: Eukaryota > Metazoa > Chordata > Aves > Coraciiformes > Alcedinidae > Actenoides > Actenoides hombroni. Next base: position 2,269,192 of record WUAM01000164.1, on the reverse strand, counting down.
ATGTATGACTTGGACTGTCATGAGCCACAAAGGAAGAGTTTGAGGGAGCTATTGGAGGAGCTTGAGGAGGGGTGGTCTGTTTTTCTTATGGTATCTCACACATTATATATTTTAAAAAAACTAATTTTCACTTAATCTTCTAATACTGTTTCAGATGTGACAATATGTTTGATAAAGACTAACAGTGAAGGGGGGGAGGATAAGGAAGCAAACTGTCAACAAGAAAGTTAATGTCTGAAATTAGGATGATTTTTAGTTTATTCTAACCCAGCCTGTCATAATCCGAGTTTTTTTCTTACTGGACATGAGGTCTGACTTTCTTGTGTTACCATGAGTCATGTGGTTAGTATTTCTGTTCAGAGACTCAACACTGTCTGTCTAAGGGTTCTCAAGATAGCTGTCATGTTTGCAACAGCAGCACATGCTTGAATCAGAGTGGGCAGATGATTTATCTGTGAAGGTTTCAGTCAGCAAAACACTCCATATTTCTTTGAAGTTAAGTGTTACTACATTCAGCAGAACTTCTAAGCATCTATGTACTTCTAACAAGTAGTCCAGCACAGTATATATGGTTAAAGTTAAGTACGTGCTTGAGTGTTTCACTGAATTGCAGCTTTGAAGTGAGTTCATTTTGTCCTTGACCAGCAAGGATGAATATTGGGGTCATACTGATATATCAATAGCAATTAGCATAACACATAAATATCCTTTTTTCTTAAATGTTTAAACAGTTGCCATATTATATTCAAACATCCATCAAAATTAGCCCAAGGGAATGATTACTTTAAGCAGTACAAAAGTTGTACAACAAGGCGAAGTAAAGAAAACAACATGTCGTCATGCCAGCTTAAGAATGTTTGATAGCAATTCTACAAAGCCAATAGAGGAAGATTTTTGTCAGGTGAATTCTGTATGACACCTAAGCTCATGCACTTGAATTGACTCATCATACATTTCAAACAAAGTAAGTAATAATTACTATTTTACTAATATATACTTTCCCTTTAATTATTCTTCTATTTTCAATCCTCATGTCACACAAATTTCTTAAACCATTCTTTATCTACCTGAATAAGACATTTGCCATGTTATCCATTACCTGTGAAAGCACCAGGTCCTGCTATGATTTTATTCTGATACACATGTAGGTGAAGGGAAGCCTAGAGTGTAGACTTTATCCACACCTCAAGGTGCCAAGCAAGTGATGAGTAAGAAGACCACAGATGAAAAGCAAAACCTTGGAAAGAATAGACTCAACAAGTCTATTGGAGCAAGTGGGAAGTTTTCACAAACATTAAAAAGAAAAAAAAGTAGTAATTGGACATTGCACATGCTAACCCAGTATGAACAAATGTTGAATGTACAATAAAAGTTACACCAGTTTTAAGTTAAAGTGCACCAATAAAACTGCACTCGTTGATTTTAAAACCTCACTTTTTCCTAACAGGTTTCACAAAAGAACAGAAGGTTAAGTATAATTCCTTCATAAGCACAGACACTCAAATTTACAGCTTAATTACCCTCAGACAAGGACTTAGGATTTGGAACTTCGGTTCTCTTAGCAACTACCCAGCACTGCTGAGAAGAATAATCAATTTCTGTTTTTAAACTAACAAGACATTACTATATGTGACATTAAAGAAAAGGGCCTAAAAGCCTGCAAAACATACTTCCATTTTACCCAATGAGGAAGTCCTCCTTCTATGAATACCCAGAAATAAAGACCACAGAACCACTGAAGAATAAGAAAGGAGAAAAGGTTAAAATCTATTTACTGTTTTATGTCCTTCAGCTATGTCATGTAGCTCACACTGAGTGTTCACCTTCTAGTTCACTGTCACATACATATATATCACTGTTCACTTGAACAGTTAATTCAAGCCAAATTATAATGATATCAACCTTTCCTTTAACCTTTCCATAAATATTTCATCTAACAGGAAAAACAAAGAAAGAAGAATGGCATTGCATGAGGGTACTAAACCTCCTGCCATCTCACCAGTTGAATAACTCATGGAAATACACATTGAGAAAGGGTGACATATAAAATAAAACATTATTTAACTTTATAAATATATTAATAGAAAATTATATTTTCTGCAGCGGATTGTTCAAAAGTTTTTATTATTGGCCTTGGTCCTAGAATTTTAATTAGTGTTTCATTTACTATTTCATGATTATGAAACCATGTGCCACATCTACTTCTACCCAATTCCTTTCTCTTATTTAATTTTTTTTATTTTATCTTAGGCAAGTTAACAAAATAGGAAGTGTATTTTTTCCTCATGACAAATGAAAAAACCCACCAATCCAGATCCTAATCTCTACAAAATCTGGCAAAGAGTGTGACATCTAGTTTCTGTTTCCCTATCTGATAAATCATTGTTGTTTTAAATCCTTGACACATGATTAAACCAACAGCTGTGTTAAAGGAAAAACTCCCACAATGTATTACTCACAACCATCTCAGTATGATCCCTCCAGAGAAAGAAAGCTTTTTCAGAGACAGTTGTAGGTGAGCTTATTCCCATAGACTTTGAGTGAAACCTCTTGTATTTTTAGTTTCCCAGCTTATTTGAACTAAATCAGGAAAGGGTGAAATTCTGCTACAGAAAACTCCCACAAAAATATGAAGAGGCTGAAAAGTTAAAAATATTGTAAATTACTTTTGTGCACTTAAAATGCAATCAGTTGGATTGAAAATTGGACAAGAAGATTAGTATAACTCTATTTCTATTCCAGGTATAACATAAGGTTTTGGATTGTGATGGGACATACTGAATACATCTAGCTAGCCTTTTTTTATATTTGGAACTTTGGTACCCGGGTGGTTTCCAGTATCATAAAGTTTGCAAGGAGCTATAATGTATTTATCCTCACAGTACCCCTGTAAAAGAAGTGCTGCTATTTCCTTTTACTGGGAGGTGGGGGGTGTGGGTATGGGATTTTCACTGTGCAGAGTGTGCACTGGATGTGGGCATGTCTAGGCACAGTGAATATTCCGCATTGAAGCCCATAACACTGAAAATGCGTTAGAGTCAACTCCTGGCTTGTTAAATTATTATACTAACCTTTAACATCAGTATATCTGGAAAGAAAGCCCCTTTTCTGCCTATACATTACTTTCTCATGCAAAGTAAAACCTAGTTATGCTGTTCTTTCATTTAACTATATCCTGTGCTCCTCGGTTTTCTGACTTATATCCTATCATCCATGTTCTATTGAAGGTGCATCCATTTTATAATCAGAAGGGTCAAGGAAGATAACTTAATCTGTTGTCCTGCATATCTCTAGCCACATTTTAAAGCGGAGAATAACCATCTTATTTATAACAAACGAAGTCCAAGTATTTTTGTGATTACATTTAATCAAATCTTTGAGAAAAATACATGAACTTATTCAAAGAATTCAGGCAATGAGATATTTACTACATCTGTTACTAAATTACACCGGCAGCTAATTGTCATGCTAGTTCTTTTACAGTAACTCTGAAGTAGTACACATATTCAATAAAGTTTGTTAATAGTCTCCTTTTAGAAATAAAATATGACAAAGATAACTTCATGTACTTCCAGTACATTTATCGTTTTAGTCGTCTTACACAGTTCTCTAATTTGATTTCCACTTTTCAAAAGTGACTGCAAAGGACAACCTAACCTACAGAAAATCTGAAAGGTCATGGGAATTAAACTTACAGAATCAATTTAAATCAATCAATAAATTTTTTTTTTGGTTGGTTGGGGTTTTTTTTGTTGGTTTGTTCCCCATCTCCCCTCACCATGAATATTTTGAGCTGCTGACAGGCTCAGCCCTGAGCTAGAACTAATGTGAATTTTAAGTTTTTTGTTACTTGATATGGCACTACAATCATATTTCAGAGGAAGTAAAATACCATTACTGCTAATAATACAGGATAAATTAAATACATCTTCTAAGGGATAGAAATTTTGTCTAGGAGGTGGAAAAATCTTTGGACTTGGCAGAGGAAGAACCAGTAACCATTTATAAAGTCAGATAAGAACAGTAAGTGTTCACTTCTCTCTGGTAAATTGTGTTGCACAACTTCAGAAAGGCTTTCAACATTGTCTAGGGTGATAATTCATATGTCAGCTAGGAAAATGTAGTTTATATGATTTCAGAAAAGCAGTTTCAGAGAAAACTATCAGAGTTCACTGTTACAATGGAAGCTGATATTGAATGAGGCTCCGTAGTGTCTGTCCTGGATCCAGTTCTATACAGTATTTGCCTCACTGATGACTAATGGACTGTAGTATGTATTTTATTAAATGTTATTAATTTGTAGATTACATTTATATGTGTTAGAAGAACAGAGAAAAGACCAGACTCCTCTGTTAGTCAGATGGAAATAAATCTGAAATAAATGGCAGGACTCCATAGGATAAGAATTCTAAATTATCTTGGCAAACTGGAGATAGCACATGGGGAAAACCAGTGCAAAAGTAAGGACCAATACAAATTACTGCATTAAAACAGGAATAATCAGATGCACAAAACAAGATGGGAAAGAAGTAATTTCTTCTCTAGAAAACTATGCCTGAGTTTATTCTGCATCACACAGATTATGAGTGAACAATGTTATGTTTTTGTAAATAAGGCAAACATCATAGTGTAATGAATGTAGACAAATACCACAAGCTGGGCTTGCAAAGTAATCTTATTGCTCTGTTCAGTGCTTGTAAAGCACAATATAGAAAGAAACCATGCTTAAAAAAAAAAAAAAAAAAAAAAAAAAAAAAAAACAAAAAAAAAAAACCGCAAAAAATGGAAAAAATTAAAATTAAAAAAACAGGAAAAATAACAGTCAAAAAAAAAAAAAAAAAAAACCCAAAAACCAACCAGCTCGAAGTGGAGAATCTTCAAATTAGAGCAACTAGAAGATTAGAGGTCTAGAAAACAAAACCTATGTGAAAAGGTTAAATAAACTGTGTTTCTTCAGGTTAGGTAAAACAACTTTCTTTTATTTTGTTTTTCAAAGTGTAATAGCAGTCTTTCATGCTTTAAACACTGTTGCAGAAGGAAAGGGAACAATTTGTTTTCTGTGGCATGATAGACAGGAAAGTAAGTGATGAGCTTAACCCGAAGGGAGGAATATTCAAATTTCATAGTAGCCTTCAAAGATAAGGAGAACAAAACATTGGATCAGGCTACAGGTTTTTAAGAAGCAGTTCAATAAACATACATAAGCAATTGGCAAGAGTTGATCCAGGACAGAAATGAAGGTAGTGCTCAAGGTCCACTGCAGCCCTATGATTTGCTTAAACCATGGAAAATAAGGAAGTATCTTTATGTGAATATATTAAGGCACTGCCACATCCATGTTGAAGCAGTACTTAAAACTCACTGGAGAGGTACCACATTTAAAATTGCCATACCAGGAAAAAAGAGGTATTGACTTGTTTTTCAATAACACCCAAGTTTCTGAATCACCATCACTATTAATTAGACTGATGATATTAAAAATGCACATTAGGGTGCAATGATCAGAGCATGCATTTAACTCAAGGGGTTCTAGAGATAAACTACTAAACCACAAAGCTAAATCAAAAGGAGTTTCAGAAGAATCTAACTGACCACAGGCTGTTAGAGCAGTCCAAATGATGGCTAAACCCTGGGAAGAGCTATGGATGTTGTCTATCTGGAATTCTGCTAAGCCTTTGACTTGGACCCCCATGACATCCTTCTCTCTAAATCGGAGTGATATGGATTTGATGAGTGCATTTTTCAGTGGATAAGGTATTGGTTGGATGGTCTTATCCAGACGGCAGTGGTCAACAACGTGAGGTCTAGATGGAGATCAGTGACCAAGTGGTGTCCCTCAGGGGTGCATACTGGGACCACTGCTGTTTAATATCTTCATCAATGACATAGTGAGATCGAGTGCACCCTCAGGAATTTTGCAGATGACACCAAGCTAAGTGATGCGAATGACACTCCTAAGGGACAGGATGCCATCCAGAGGGACCTGGACAAGCTGGAGAAGAGGGCCCAGGTGAACTCCATTAAGTTCAACAAGGACAGGTGCAAGGTCCTATGCCTGGGTGAGGGCAACCCCCAGCATCAATACAGGCTGGGGGATGAAAAGATTGAGAGTAACCCTGAGGAGAAGGACTTGGGAGTACTAATGGATGAAAAACTGGACATGAGTGGGCAATGTGCACTGGCAGCCCAGAAGGCCAATTGTATCCTGGGCTCCATCAAAAGAAGTGTGACCAACAGGTTGAAAGAGGTGATTCTGCCCCTCTACTCCACTCTTGTGAGACCTCACCTAGAGTGATGTGTCCAGCCCTGGAGTCCTCAGTACAAGAAGGACATGAATCTGGTGGAGTTGGTCCAGAGGAGGGCCAAAAGAGTGATCAGAGTACTGATCACTCCTCTCCTATGAAGAAAGGCTGAGAAAGATGGGGTTGTTCAACCTGGAGAGGAGAAGGCTCAGAGGAGATCTTATAGTGGCTTTTTAGCATTTAGAGGGGGCCTATAAGAAAGATGGGGACAGTCTTTTCAGCAGGTCCTGTTTCAACAGAAGGGGTAATGGCTTTAAGCTAAAAGAGGATAGATTTACACTACATATAAGGAAGGAATTTTTGCAATGAGGGCTGTGTAACATAAGCAAAGGTTGCCCAGAGAGATGGTAGATACCCCATCCCTGGAAACATTCAAGGTCAGGTTGGACAAGGCTCTGAGCAACCTGATCTAGTTAAAGATGTCCCTGCTCACTTCAGGGGGGTTGCATTAGGTGACCTTTAAAGGTCCTTTTCAACTCAAACCATTCTATGACTTCCCAAACACACATTTTCAAGCCTTTGAACTTCCAACAGTCATCTACCTTTCAAAGTGGAATCGTGTTTCTTCTCCCCTGAGACTAGATACCAGTCTGCAGGCCCCTGGTTTTTGGCTGTGATTACCTCTGCTAGTCTCACTTAGGTCTGCATTTTGTAGTTTTGCTCTTTCTGATGACAACTCAGAGAATCATTGTACAAGCAGTCTTATCAGGGAGTCTCTGTTTTCTTGGCTGCAGGATCTAAAAGCATTTGCAGCTGTTACCACACAGATTACAAAAATACCATGAAAACAGAAGACAAGAATGGAAAGTTAAAGAGAAGATCTCAGAAGCCTCCCAGATTGACAATATTGCAATTGCTGCACTGCAGCATTACCTAAACACCCACTTATTAGGCATGTTTTACAAGTGAAATTCTTTCCAACTCAGACAAAAATGTGTATGTATTACCACCACTCCTAATATTAAAGTTTGAACTACATACTTTCAACAAAGTACAGCTCTTTCACTATGAAGTTAAAACAATTGATAACACTTGTCTACTGCCAGAATTTTCTTACATGATGGTCAGAAGGCATAACTGTTAAATAAAATCCGTGTTCAAGCCACACAACTAAAAGTCTTCCCAGCTTCAAGAATTCCTGCACTTCGGACACCACTGTATCTCTGTGATCAAGACTTTAATGACAGGTTTCTGGAATCCCTCAGCACGGCTATTCACCCACTCTCAGATGCCAACCTGTTCTTCCTGGACTGGTATTGCCTCCCATCATGCAATGATTCTTAATTGAATATTTGTGAAATATCCCAGAGTATACAGCTGTGGGAAAAGGCAGACAAGGTACACCTGAAAACATCAGAAGGTCATATGAAGGAGGGAGGCAAATAGAGCCTGAATTTCTAAAATCAGCAATTCTGAGATTAAGATATCCTCCAGGGTAAGGAGCTACCCCTCATTTGTCCTGAAACCCTGGGCTCCCACAGGGAGTTCTCAGCCCCAAATATGTAGGTATTTTTTGGATGGTTGTCAGAGATAGTAAGAGTAATTTCTTGCTGTCCCACACCCTTTGGTGGCTATCCAAAAATCAAAAAAAAAAGAAGAAAGGGGGAAGAATGTATGAGTCACAAGAAGATTTTTAATTTGTAAATGGCATTTGTAAGGCTGATGTTGAAATTCATCATCCAGTTCTGGCATCCAAATTTTAAAGAGGCTGTTATGGGTGTAAGGGATCACAAAAGTTGCAGAGCCAGATAATTCAAATTAGGAAGGTAAACTTTTAGCAGATGGAAGGACAAATCATTAGAATAAGCAATCACTGTAAGAAAGCTCTTGAGCCCACAGATCAAGGCTAGGTGTCTTCTAAAAGACTTACCTCCATTTAGTTACTGGGCTTTGTACATGGATAGCTTATAAAGCTTATATTGAAAGAAGACCAGACTTGATGATCTAATGGCCCTTCTTAGTCTTCAAATCCAAAAATATTTTAGTAGAGAAGTACAGTGTGCTGTGATGTGACTGCTTGTTATGCTTCTAGATTCAAGTCAGTTGACCAAGTACACTCTTGAAGGCTACATATGCTGGACAAAGAATAAAGCACTCTTCTATCACCAAGCAACACAGTGTTCTTGGTGTCATATGATTTCTCTCTCCCATGAAACATTATACATTAATATCAGTCTGCACAGAGTTTTCTCAAAACAAGGTCCCAGATCACTTTTGGGACATAAAATAACAAAATAGACTGACATGGGCAGTTTCAGGACGCAGTCGAGATTTTCCACCAACCATCTGTTGTTTAAACAAAATTGAGCAGTTACACATATTGAGACGCAGTTACTAATTCAGGTTGCCTTTTAAGCTTTAACTGTTTGACAGTGAGGAAAAACAACTCAGCATTTAAATTTCACAAAATATTTCCAGAATCATTCTAGCTCCCCTGGATAAAGATGAAGCTATCCATCTCCACTTCAGATAAGTTGCAATGCAGATGTGAGTTTTCACACAGTTTAATTATATACTTGTGCAAATAAGAGTATCACTGAGAATAACAGATGCACAGGGTCAGGGGGAAAGGATTACCCCAGACAGCTTGTTCATGGTTCACGTCTGTACTCACTTTTTCCTGTGGTTCTATTAAGAACCATACAGAATGTTTGACTACAGTCTATTAAGAACATCAAATTCCACTATAGTAATTTTCCTATGAAATCTCTGATAAGAAGTATAAAAATGACCAATCATGTCTGCATCTATGTGTGTATTGAGAAATACAGAACAAAAAACCACAAAAGTAGAATGGTAGTCTTGCATTTAAAGAAAGACACAGTACAAACACAACAAACACCTTTGCTAAAAGCACTGTACTACTTCTGTTTATACAAAGAAGTCTTGTGTACCTTCATACAGTTTCATCAGATGTTGCCTAGGAAATTATTGTCCCCTTTTTAGGAATCCATATCATATATACAATGTAGATACAATATTATTTAATCTACCTATTCTTCTACATGTACATCTACACGTTATTAGTATTCATTCCTATATACCAAATCACAATCTATTTAATGTTATCATCATGTGCAAGGTAAATGGCATGCTTTCTCCTATATTCTCAATGTCTTAATGTCAGTTTCATAAATTGGACACATGTCCAACGAGAACATGTAAATGCTGAGGCAGAGACCTCTTCCAGATCCAGTAGGAAATTAAAAAAAATCCCTTAGTTGATAAAGACTGCATACTTATGACTTTGAAAGTCTTTTGGAGGGCTTTTCAGACCATCTGTCATCAAGTGATCATAATTCTCTCATGAGTAATCATATTCTTGAATTACTTTCTTGATATTAGTGGATTTCATTTTTTATAATAGCTGTTAACCGCAAAAGAGGTGGATCCACTGGAGAAATTAGAGAGGAGTTTAACAAACAGGATCAGAAGTCTAGAAAGCATGTTCTACTGAAAGAAGTGGGTTTGTTTAGTCTAAAAAAGAGAAATCTGAGGGAAGATAAGATAACAGTCTTCAACTATGTAAAAGGTTGTTGTAATAAGCCTTCTTCATGCCCATAAGGGATAGGGCAAAAAGTAATGGGCTTAAATTAGAGCAAACATGACTTAAAGATCAAGAAAGGCATTTTATGACTCACTGAAAACTTAAGCTTTACATTTTTAAAGCATATTTACTTTAAAAATTATATTAAGTATATAAATGTAGCTATAACTAAATTTACTAATTAGCATGTTCTGTAGTACAAATAGATCCATTGTAGAGGACTCCAACATTTGTCAACATGGTGACTAGGGCAAAATCCCCCAAGTGCTGATATAGAACCATGGAACTCAATGAAATAGTCACAATTCATTTCTTCTTTCACAATGGCCAAAAGCTGAAGTTCTGTACTGTACAATTCATTGATAACTAACTCTTGCTTAAGAACATTTCAGTTTTCACTTTGTTGCTGACTTAGGTCAGTTTGTGCACAAGGACAGAATTTCAAAATTCTAAGAATAGAATCTGATTTGGTCAGGGGAAAAGAAGGAAAGGGAAAAGAAGGGAAAATGGAAAAAGGAGAAGGGACAAGAAGGGAGGGAGGACGGAGGGAGGGAGAAGGGAGCAGAAGGGAGCAGAAGGGAAAAAAAGAGGAGAGGAGAGGAGAGGAGAGGAGAGGAGAGGAGAGGAGAGGAGAGGGGAGGAGAGGAGAGGTGAGGGGAGGAGAGGAGAGGGGGGGGGAGGGGAGGAG
>WUAM01000164.1:2202367-2239372 GCA_024336885.1 Actenoides hombroni | reverse complement strand
TTTTATCAAATCTCTTCAATCTGATAAAGATGGGGGGGGCGGGGCAGGGGGAGGTAATTTGAATTTCAGCAGCAAGATTCCTAACGCAATACTTTGTTTCTCCTTTAGAAGCCATCAATTCCCCTCAAAATACTCTGTAGTAACTACAAGGATGCAAAGAGGTAGCCTTGCTAAATTAATTAATCACAATAGTTCAGTCTTTTCTTGTTGATGCAGTATGTTCTCATGACTACAAATTCATTTGGTCAGAAAACACTGCTGAAATGGGCTTATGGATTAGATCTATGCAAAAGCACATTCAATAGAATTACTCCTCTCTAATGGGCTGCTAATTCAGTTCAGTATTAGACTTCAACTAACAACGTGAGAATTAACATCTGACCTTCTGTGTATCTGAATATGTACTGAACTTCAAACATATCTCAGAAGCTCTGATTGCAAGTATAAATTATTTTTTTTACTGCATCACATTGTACAAGACTTGTCCCTCTATACAGCAGCTGTGCACATGTTTAATGGTAGAAACATAGCACCTCACTTCTGCAGAATATTTAAGAATTAAACAGGCAGAGAAAAGAGCTTGAGAGTGCTGATAATACCAAAATGTGAATCTGAGGAACAAAAGTAGCTCTTCAATTAATTGTTCCCCATGACAATTTTAGTGTAGAGCCCAACACAGACAAAAAACCTGGACAGCACACTCCATTCAATTCACAGTTGCAGAAATACCTGATATAAACATTTCTGTAGTGATTCCCACTTAATGATTCACAGTATGCAGTAAATAAAGTCTCCATTCTTGACTACGCTGACTGATGTGTGGTAAAGCTAGAAATTTCAGATTTACTAAGCACTGAAATACTGTACTTCCTTTCCATTAGATCCATATTTCTTTTTTTATTTCTACTTGGCACATTTTAATTGGACCAACTTATGCTTAGCATTACACTTTTTAAGAAGTCTCAGTTCTCACAAAAACAGTCTTAAATATCTCTCACAAAGACCACCACTAGAGTCCATTCATTTTAGTCTGCTATGTGATTTAAACATGACTTTTGTCAGAAGTCGTGAGGTGGAGCTGTTGGAGACCTCACTTATTTTTTGTTGTATCTCACCTGTATTAAATAAGACAATTTATTTTGCTCTACTCTCCTGGATTTTAGTTCTGGAACAACCTGGAGGGACAGCACAGAAGCAGGGCCAGTCTGATAGGCTATGTGGCATTCAGGTTGCTTGCCATTTCCAGAGAAATCCACATTTGTTGACAATCAAGTGAATTAGAGAGAGAGGAAACGAGGCATGTATGAGTCAGAATATCAGTTATACATGAAAACAGATTGAAGCTATTAATACCTAGTACTGCCATTTAATAAATAATAAAGAAGCTGATCTTAGCAGCAATGGTTTATATATTCTCGAAAAGACAGTCTTTGCCTAGGCTTTTTCGTAAATGTCTGGGGAAAAAAAAAGGGGGGGGGAGGGGCAGGGTCATACAGACAGCATTTAATATTTGCTTATGTACTGATTTTTGTACTGAAATGAATCTCTCCCTCTGAAGAGTAAGATCTTCAGTGCCTTGTTGAAAGGAAACCAGCAACATATTTCACCTTAAATGAGGAATACAATGAACCGAGGGGCATACCACAGAGTTCCTGTCAGAAGCGAATTAGAGAACACAAAAAAATGGTGCTTTAACTACTTGGTTTTGTGCAGAAGAAATAAATAAATGCAGGGTAGCTCAACATAATATTCCATATAAGGACTGAAGTGAAAATATATTTATACAACATTTTTTTCTGAGAAAAATGCTGTCTGTGTGGTAAGCCTGTAAACCATTTTTGTTCCATTTCAGTTACTGTGTTTAGTAATACCATTGTTATTTTCCAAAATCATACTTTCTGACTGAGCACCTACTCAATATTTTGGATGTTTTCACCTTTACTCATATGTAGCCTTATGTCTTTTTTCTTATTCAAGCCTGGTGTGAAAACAATCTTCTCCAATTTCCACATGTGATTTTCAATAGCACTCTTCATTATAACAGCTGGGCATTTCACAGACAGCAATGAATGTTTATTCACAGGGGTCCTGTATGGTAAAGTAACAGTATCTTCATTTCACATGCTAGGACATTAGGGAGAAAGAGACAAATACATATGCACACAAATTTCTGTTTCAGCCTTTAGAAAGCTGATGTTACAATCTTACTGATGTAACTTCATTATATTTTCTCTATGCTCATGAGAAATACCAAGGCTTTAAAGAAATTAAACAATCAATACCCAAAACAAGATCTCATTGAGTCCTCTGACTGGCAGTTGGTGTTTAAGGAATGATGGAAGCTCATGTCTACAGTACCAACCTCTGCCACTTGGGCTATTTAATGCATTAACAGCTGGGCTAATCTATTACCTCCTGGGTAAATCTGTAATAGATAGGAATAAAATACAAGAGTTGCACATAGCTGTTGGGAGGAAGGTTGTTCTACATAGGCCCAGCTCCATATTCCCTGTTTCTCCATGTTAGCCATGTTCCCATGCTCTGCAATATGCACTTGCTCTGTTTCAGTCCTGTTTATTTCCCCTGCCTACAGTCCAAGTCTCAGTCTCTAAGTACCTTTAAATTCCACTCTTTATATCAAGCTCAGTCTTATTCTGGGGTTTCTCCTTCAACATTACTTTTCTGGTTCACCCCAAACTCTTCCAGGTCCTTATACAATATCTACTTTCTCCTACTAGCGAAAGTTCTGTTCTTCATTTGTGTCCTGTCTGCCAGTTTACAACAACCTGCTACAGCACCTCACCAGACATTCAAAGTTTCTACCTTAGCAAACACATCAGATTTCTTCACTGGTCACATTGTTTTTTTCAACAAGACCACCTTTATTTACTTCGATTCCTATCTTCCTTTTTTAATTATTTTTTTTTCCACTGCAGGCTTTGGTTTGTTTTCACTCCAGTTTTTTACTGCGTTTTGCTGGTGTGAATTTGTCCAAACTCTTTAGAACAAACTTATATGAAGCAGAAGGACACTAAAAGTGGAAGAGATGACCATTTTTCTCATTCCCGGAGTAGTGAGATATCGGCTGCACAGACGAACTATAAATTGGGTGCAAATGACTGAACTGCTAGTCTATGAGTTTTTATCTGCAGTTCAAATTTGGCCAGTTATTAGCAGCACTCCTGTGCAATCCATATAGAGGTAAATGTTTCATTACCAATAGGGATGAGGGGAGAAATTGCAACCCTAGCAGATTAGTGACCAATACTGAAATGGGGGAGAGGAGGCACGCAGTATGGTGGATATGCTGCAAAGTAAAGATGTCAATTAAATGGACCTCAACAGGCTGCAGAAATGGCCCAACAGGAATCTCATGAAGTTCAACAGTGGAAAATGCAGAGGCATGCACCTAGAATGGAATAACCCACTGCAGGAATACAGAAAGGGCTAGAAAGCACCTCTGCAGAGAATGACCTGTGGGTGCTGGTGGACAACTTGAACAGGAGTCAGCAACGTTCCCTGTCAGCAAGGAAAGCTAAACACATCCTGGGCTGTACTAATAGAATCATAGAATCATACAATAGTTTCGACTGGAAGAGACCTTCAAGTCCAACTTTACTCCTAGCCATATCAAAAACCACTAAACCATGTCCCTAAGCGCAACATCTAACAACCTCTTAAACACCTTCAGAGATGGTGACTCCACCACCTCCCTGAGCAGGTTATTCCAATGCCTGACAACCCTTTCTGTAAAGAAATGCTTCATAATATCCAGCCTGAACCTCCCCTGGTTCAACTTCAGGCCATTTCCTCCTGTCTATCGCTTGTTACCGGGGAGAACAAACCAACTACCACCTGGCTACAACTTCAGGTAGTTGTAGGGGGCAATAAGGTCTCCCTTCAGCCTTCTTTTCTCAAGGCTAAACAGCCCCAGATCCTTCAGCCTTTCCTCATAAGACACATGCTCCAAACCCTTTACCAGCTTTGTAGCCTGACTCTGTACCCTCTCCAACACCTCAATGTCCTTCTTGTAGAGAGGGGCCCAAAACTGGACACAGTATTCGAGGTGCGGCCTCATCAGAGCTAAGTACAGAAGAAACATATGCAATAGAAAACATATATAAGAGAAAACATATATAATAGAAACATAGAGAGGAGTCTGACAGCAGAGCTTGTTCCCCTCTCCTTGGCACTTTCAAGAGTGCTTAGTTTGGGGCTTCCAAAATAGAGTCTTTGACAAACTGGAGCAAGTCGAGTGGACAGCCACCAAGATGAGGAGGGGGCTGGAACAAACAAGAAACATAGGAGGAGATGCTGTTTAGTCTTCTGAAGAGAAGGCTAAGACAGGATGTTATCACTGTCTTTAACTATATAATAGGAGACTTTAAAATAGCCAGAGCCAGACTCTTCTTGGAGGCACACAGTGAAAGGACAAGAGACATGTGACACACATTTGGGCAAAGAATATTGTGACTATACATTAGGAAAAAGCTTTTCACAGTTTATGTGGTTCAGCGCTGTAACAGAGTGTCCCAAATGTGGAGACTCCATTCCTGGGTATCTACAAAACTCAACTGGATAAGGGCCTGAGCAACCTGATCTAGCTTTGAAGTTAGCCCTACTTTGAGCAGGATGTTGACCAGATAGTCTCCAGAGGCCCCTTCAAACTTCCATTATTCTGTGATTCTCATCTCTCAGTAAGTTGCCTCAGCCCACAGTAATAACTGCAGACAAAGTCCTGTTCAAAAGCCATGCAGCTGTGTGATGAAGCAACCTCACGTATTTTTTTCAGAAAATAATGCTTTTGCAATCAAGTCAAAATATAATCACTGAGAGAGGATGAAGCATGCATGACACATGAAATTTCATATAATTTAGCTCTCAAATGCAAACAAATTTCCACTGTGAATAGTGAGACTTTTCAAGAGTTTGTAACTTAAATTTTTGTAGGTTTTCTGGGGAAAATCAAACAAAAATAACCCTGATTTACCAGCATCCCCACACTACCAAATATCAGAGGTATGTCTATAATACAGAGATATCTAGGCTGTCCAATGAAAAAGGGGTGGGGGGGGTTGCATGAGTATAGCAAAATATTCTTTTGCCTTCATGTTACTTAGAAAATTAAGCCCTTTTTTTTGTTAAAATGTTAAAAAAAAAAATTTACCTGAGACACTCATCTAACACTGAAAATATGAGCCAAAACTGGACAACATAAGTAACCAAAAAAGCAAGAAACCAAGGCAGACTTAATAATAAGTAGTATTACTAGAACTGCCTGTAAATAAAATGGAGCTTTGCTCCAGGGTGTTTAAAAAATTCTATGCCGAATCAGATTTATTTCCATTTCATTTGTTGGTTTTTTTGATTGCTTGGATCAAGAAGAAAAAGTAATAGTAACTTATTGATGTGCTACCTGCTTTAGAAATGTTTGACTCAAGCTGAAATATGCCTGGAAGATATTCTTAATACGTGCCTCTTACAATTGTACTGGTTCCAGTATTGCTGCCATTAAAACATTCAGCTATGTTATTTTATACAGGCTTCTATCACACCACCTTTCTCCATGAATCTAATTAGAAAGCTCTCAGATACTTAATATTTTGCTGAAGCACTATATCTGAGGTTTGCATACCTTTTTTTTTTTTTTACATCCTTGCAGATGAAAATTAGAATTATCTTTCTCATAGCATGTCAAGACAAAGATATAAATACTTTTCTACCCATAAATTCAAAATACTCTAAACCACACAAAACTGTTGCAAGGTAATAAATGTGCTACAGTGGCTGATATATTTGCAATATATACATTTTTCCTTGCTTGTGTATATCAACTTGGCTGAAGGAGGAGTATCATTTTACTGCAGAATGGAAGCAAACAGAAAAAGCTGTTCTTTGACATATTAGCTCCACAAAGATACCTAGATTTGGTGCACACTCTCAGACATAGCACACTTTGCCAACATTACATGTTCCTGGATACAAGAATTCTGTGATATGTAATTTGAAACAGGGATCTTATTGTCCAGCTAATAACCAAAACAAAGGGACACCTATTTAAATTAATTATCTTTAGATACCAGCTGATACAAGGTACTGAATAATAACTAGATACTATTTGATCAAGATAGCTCTGCAAAATATATTTTTTTAAAATGCTTACTAGCTTTATAAGCTGAAAACACAGATGGCAAGATATTATGTGACACTTTTTCTTTTTTTTTGCCAAAGATCAGATTATATAGTACTTGTCTTCAACAGTAAAATTAAATGATGATTTTTAGACTTAGCAACTTCTAAGCTTCCATCTATTCACCGATCTCCTTGAAGACAAAAAAAAGTATGTTTCTAAAACCGAATATTTTTCACTGAATTATGAATGATTAGATCTTTTTTCACAAACCTGAATTACATTTAAAGTGAAAAAAAAAGAAAAAAAAAAAAAAGAAAGGAAACAGAAAGAATGGAATAGATATTAGGTATTCTGATTTGTATTGTATGTAAAAACCACAATGGACGCTACCTGGAAAGCATATTATGAGTTTCCCAATCTTGTGATTTAAGATTTGAGGCCTAAGTTTGATGCTACATCCTCTTCTGCAGCTGTTATTTTCTGCACAGCATCTTCCTAACTATTTTTATTTAGCATGAATTGAGATTTTTCCTGTGTTGCAGTAAATTTCTGTCCCCTGTCTTCCTAGCTGTGACACCCTCTTTACAGCATCCTAGAAAGTTTTCCATTATCATATTTTAGCCACACAAATCAGTACGGAAGTAAGCTGTGGTGATCAATGCAGTGTTTCTGCATGATAGCAAGTAATAAAAAAGAAGGAGTGAAGACTGGAAGGAGCAGTCAAATTGGACATTTGCACTGCAGATTGATGAGATGCTGAAAAAATCTTAGAAGGAAAAATACAGCTTTTCCCTAGAAAATCACTTAAAAGCAGTTTCCTTATTTGGAAGTGATGATCAAGATGGAAAAATACATTACTTACTCACATAGCTTATAAATGGGAAGTGAAATGCATGGGCATTAAACTCAGCCCAGTGCTGCCTAGATGTTCATCCTCAAAGGGGGAGGAAGGCTCACCCCTGTAGCATTCAACAATTATTCTGAACAGATGCTGCTGCCTGGGTCCTGGGGATGTAAGTTTTGACAGTTGGCAGCATCGTGAGATAGCAGCACATGAAAACAGAATGTGACATATTTTGCCCACATTGTCTGGTTCGAGAGGGACCACACTCTTCAACAGTCATTGTAGACTGAAACTCCACCCACTGGACATGGTTACATGCATGGCTGTTCATGGTTCTGCTTGTTAAAGAAGTACTCTTAGTTGCTTCTGACTTTCCACCTTTACTGTTATTTTTTAGTTTTACTAATGGCTTTCATGCATTAGGAAAAGCAAGGCATGGTATTTATATAGATGGTGGCTGTTGTTCATTAGTTAAGACTGCCACTGCAATGGTGGAAAGGCCACTGCAATGGTGGAAAGACCACTGCAATTATTTTGTACATCTATCAAATAGGATTTGTATTTAAGACAGCCATATTTAAGGTCTGTGTTTTCTGAGAACCACAGTTCCTTTTTCTAGGAAAAGATTAAAATAAAATGCCCAGATCATTCCTGAATGATCATTCCTAACAATATTGTTATTGTTAGGTTGTCAAGGAAGAAGAGTATCCTGCAGAGTTATGATCTTATTGTCTTTAACAGTCATCACTGTAAATATGTACTGGTTAAATCTGGTAAGCGGTATATCACACGTTCATAGTCTTGCACCAGAAGACGAAATATCTTGAGTCAGATGATGTAAGAACCTTCCCAGCAAGTGGAATCTGAGCTTGGCAGAAAAACAGAAATGCCTTGCCTTGCCCAGTGTCACATTGATCAGGGTTCCTAATGTGCTGTGGTAAACTATGACCTTTTACAGCTCACTGGAAAGGCCACACAAATGCATAGGGATAGTGTACAATCTCAGATGTGTCTTCTCTCTGTACAGCAGATTTTACAAACAGCCCCCATAATGAATGCAATGAAAGCACCACTTTAAATGAGAATGTTGAAGGACAGCATCTCCACTCTTAATCTCAGTTCTGATGCCTGAGTAGATAACAGAAAACCACGCAGACAGACCAGGGAGCTCATAATTAGTTTCAGAGTTTCACTAACAACAATTATCAAATTACCAAAATCTCAGTTTGTAAGAAGGGGATGCACTTCAGTTGCAGGATTCTTCTCTGTGTTTGTTTGGAGCTATGCCTTAGCTCTGATTGGCCTTTCTTGTTGATTTAATAAAAAATGCTGGCATTTGATATTCACTTTGCAATTGCTGAAGGAACTGGTGCCAGCAACTAATGCTTTCTCTATCAGGCCAGATATGGCCGGCAGTGTTTGTTGTTTCAATAGCCTCAAAGCAAGAGTGATCAAGGCCAATGACACAGAGTCAATTCCCCATCTTCCTCTCAGGGGACACAGTACAGTGTCTATTTAAGGGAGATTACAGATGGTGACCACTTGACTCTTTAGAAACAAGAGACATACAGGTGGGATCAATTTCACATAACTTTGGACATATCTGTACCAGAATTAGTCACTTTAGCCATCTTTTGTGGTCTGGAAAGAGAAACTTGCACTTTTAGGGCATAATGGACCTGGTCTATTTTAATCAGGTACCACAGAAAGAGATAATGCATGTATTCATAGTGCCTCTTTCTCTCTGTGTCTCCACAGACTGAGAAGGGAGTCCATGTGTAGGTTTGATGTTGTCGTCCATGCCACATGCCATTTGAGGCGTTAGAACCTTCACTGACGCCCACCTCCTACTCCAAAAAGGTACATCTACACAGTAGGTCCTGTGTCATATCTGCTACAAGCTCTGAAAACAAGAACACTCCAAGTGTTCAAGAAACTTCTTGAACACTAACTGTTCAAGGGAGGATCTCAGGACAGATTTATGCTTTAAAGAAAAATAAACCAAAAAAACCCTAAAACAAAACCCTACATTACATAGTACTTCTTCATGTCATGGAATATCTCATAGAACATAACAAAAGAAAAACTGGCTTTGAATGTTCATTTATTGTAACACTCTTATAATTTTAAAATTTGGAAAAATCAACTTTTTTTTTTTTTTTATAAGTCAAGATGAACAGCTATAAAGATTCATAACAAATCAGATGGTAAAAAAACACATACGAGGTTTAGTAACTGTGTTTCAAACCAATGGATTTAGGAATTACAGCAGAAGAGGGACTGATCTACATTTTTAATATTTCTCAATTTCATCAAACATTAAAAAATACTGATTGGAACAGCAGGTTTCAAATGATTCTGAGTCAACTTCAGTATGATAATTGGGACTAAAGCTAAATAAATACTTCGTTATAAGAATCTAAACCTATAGCCTGAGGTACTAGAAGATACTCACAAACTAGCCACTGAAAGTGAGGGAGCAATGAATGATTTTTATTCTGGTATTTCTGTGTGTACACTGATTTGCCCTGCCTGTGTCCCTCACTATAGACTGATAGATGACTCTCTTGCCAGGTAGCTGGTAGGTGTGGTCCATTTTCACATGTTTTTTGAGCAAACTTGGGAGCAGCACCAAACACAGGCTACAAAGAGCCTGAAATATAGGCATGATTTTACTTCAGATCTGAGAGGTGTAAGCTCAGTGGGATGACACAGGAATATCACACAGTGGCATAACAAAAAGGATTCATTTTTGCTGTTGCTTGTAGGAATTTACTGAGGTAAATTAGCTACAGAAAGACTTCCTGTTTTTTCTCCTGAATGAACACAATCTTGCCAAAAGCACAAGGAAATAACCAGAAATTACCAGAACTCAAATATAATAGTTAAGAACAAAAGAAATATTTCAATTAATTTACTGTACTATCCAGGAGTTTAAGATTTCCTAATCAACTACTAGTCAGCTTTTAATAATAATAATTTAAAAATCTACTATAAAAATGATCTAGAAAAGAAAATAAAGCCTGAGATTTGAAGAGAATTAAAGACATGATTAGTGCTATGTCTTCTCCCTTTTTCTGAAGATACAGACATTGTAAGATAAGGGAAAGGTATTTTACTTTGGCTCCCTATAAAAACAGCCACAAGGTCAGACAAAAAAAAGGCCAAGTTAAAGACAACCCCTTCTTTTTTCTCAAATTCTTGTGTCCCGTGGTTTAGAGGCCTCATAAAGGAGGAGATTGGTATATGTTTTGTGTTCTTTAAAAAATCATTCATTTCTTTATGTGTTGTTTTGTTCTTCAGCTAGATATACAAGCCTGTCATTATCTTGCAATAAGAGACAAAGTCTTCTGGAAAAGGAAACACTATTTGAAAGAAATAAACTATAACTTAAGAATAAATACACATGTAGCTATACGTGTTTATATTTTTGAATACTTAATAACAAAATGAAATTGCATTAAAGGTTTTCTTTATCACATAGAGAAAGTTTTTCATTTTGTAAATGAAGATTTTTAACATTTTATCAAAGTATTAGTAGAATATACTTTCGGCTCCAACCTGCAATGATTATTTATTGTCCTAGCCACTTGTATCACTGAATGCAACATTTGCATCTCAAATCCAGAGTATAACAAGATGATGCACTGCAAATATCTCCATCTTACAAACCCAGTAGCACAATTCTGTTACACAGAAAGGTAAATGTGAATTTCAGAGGAATCTTTCTGAGCTTAGATTACTTGTAGAAGCAGGCAGCCCCATAATAAACCAATCATGACTTATTTTAAATTTTGTTAGGGCTTTTGGTGTGAGGATTTTTGCCTTTACCACTACTACAGGTAGATTGTTTCAGAAACTCACCATATTGGTAGTTAGACATCTTCCAATTTCCAGTATCAATTTATTTATTGCCAGTTTACACTGTGCCACGCTCTTATTTCTCCCATAACCCAGCTGAAAACAATGAGATTAGCCAAATGAAAAAAGCAAATTGGAATTTCATGCTTTACAATATTTTTTTTTAAAAATTGTTCTTAAAAATATTATTAGATATTTAAATATTTCCCAGACACTGAACATTTATTCAGATTATTTTTAACAGACTATGGGTGGTTGGATTTGTGCCAAAACACAAGAATAAAGACCTAATATTTCATGTTGTCAGGGTGATAATTTTATAAATACAATCTTGAAAATGAAAAGAAAAATAATCAAGTTTTTTCAAATTTCATTCTAACAGTACTATGCCTGTTAACAAAAGATAATCATATCAAAAGATAATCATATCAAAAGTTAATCACTTTGATACACATTTCTTATTACCACCTAAGATGAGCTTTACAGAATTATGGCTGGAAGGGGCCATTAAATCATTTGTGTAACACTGTGTGCAGATAAACCACCTGCACATCCAAGATCATAAATTCACCTAATTACTGCTGCATTAAGCCTCACCAATTGCATACGAATACAAAACATCTTCAAACAAGACACCCATTCTTGATCAGAAATATCAGGAAATGGTGAATCCAGCACCAGTCTTACATGTTTGCTCTAGCAGTTAAACTAAACAAGTGTGTTAATTTTATTTTGAGGTGTCTCACCTTAATCCACTGTTTAAAAATAAAAGGTGATTTTTTATTTTGATTCCTCCTGAAGTAAAATACCCTGCTGATAGTACATTTTCTGCATGTGTAGTTCAACTTCACAAACACCACTTCGCTGTTTACATATCTAAGGTCACTTACACACTTTTCACCACTGGTTTGCACTGATTCATGTGGGGAAAAAAAAAAAAAAAGACACTTTAATCTAGCACAAAGTGCAGTTTCACTTTCAAGTCACTGGTAATCACTCAAGATCTTTGTGCTCTGACATATATTCACTTTTCCTAGAGGTATTATATTTGTTTGCACTAAAATGCATTTTGTTTGAACCAGTTAACAGATCACTGTATAAACCAGTCTGACATAACTGCTATCTGTCATTTCACCAGGCTTTACTCCATCTGCACCCCAAAACTGAGTAATCATTTGCAAAAAGTGCAGTGATCATCTGTTTGGGTTTTTTTTACCAGGTTCTTAGTCAGGCTGAGTTAGACTGCCTTTAAGAACATACATTGCTGTTTACAGTAACATGTTATATTGTGCAATTAAGTCTGGCAGAGTCTGCTCCTCAACAGGGAAAAAAATAACTTACTTCTATTTTTTCAGAGTCATTCCATTTCTAGCAAACTCACCTGCATCTCTCAAATAAACAGATACAGTTTAGGGGGGGAAAAAATTGCATCTAACTGTTCACATTGATTCACTGAAGCCCAGTATAATTAAGCGGATTAAAAACTCTGCTATTAATACTGCACAAACATTAACATCAGTCAATTTATAAGTGTATTTTCTGCAAGCTACAGTTCTATCAATTTATACTACTTCAAAAATTATGTAAATGTTTTCACTACAGACAAGGAAAATTACTGCCCACCTTCAAAGATACTTTTATCTTTCTATTCCAGGCAAAAAAAACCCAAAAAACAACCCTTCATTTGAGGTACAAAAATACCAAAAAAATCTTAACTTTTGAAATACATCATGTCAGACTTATGGTTAATATATATCATGCTCCAATGAAAAATGCAGGTTAATATGTACACAGCTCTTAGAATAGTTCATGAAGGTGCTGCTGACTGAAATGCTGTCACCGAGTCAATTCTACATTTGATTAGGAAGGATATTGTGCTTCTGAACTACTTCCTATACAAGCCACTTCTCACACCATAAAGGAAGCCAGAGGAGAAAAATACTCTTACTACCAGATAAGAACTGAACAACTACTCACACCCAGAAATGTGTGATGGTGGAAGTCTTTTTAGCATACTTCAGGCAGAAATTCTAGTACATTACAACAATGAGGTTGTTTGCTATTCTTTAATCAATTATGATTTCAGGTGTTTCCAGGAAACATTTATGCTCATTATCCAATTTGTTTCTCATTTATGTACAGATTTCAAAATTTACAGCTTACAGTCACAGTGAGCTGTGAATTACAGGTTTGTTTTATTCTACGGTATTTTTTATAGTCCAGATATCGTGAATAATTCAATTAAATCACATGCTCCTTTACACAACAATAAAAGATTAGGGTATACAGATTTCCACAGTCTAATCTTCTCAGTTCATCTGCTTAAAGGAAAAAGAAAAATTATCTGTAGCATTTACCTGTAGAAGGCTGGAGGAGCAGCTTCCCTCATCCCAAAACTGCCCTGTTCGTTTTCAAGGTAATAGGGTACCTGTTGGCTGTGATGATGGATGAAGGGTGAGAGCTGGGGTGCCGTTTGCAAGAACACCACTGGGCTTGGTGGGACATTGTTCAGTGAGTGAAATCCTGCCAGACTGCTGGACCCAAAAGACTCAGAAGTAGGGGCATAACTGAGAGTAGTAGAGCTGTACACTGGAGCCGTAGTACCAAAATCGTAAGTGGCTCCTTCTGGGTAGTTAAAAACTCCTGTCTTGTTGCTCTCCACGTACATGTCGCTGAGCGATCTTTCCAGGGGAATCTTCAGCTGAGGTCTGCTCAGTGTCTCCAGTTCAGTGCCTTGAATCTGGTGCAGCAGGGTAACTCCAGAGGTTTTGGTGTGAAGGGTCATGGTCAGTGCTAATGGCAGTGAGCAAGGAACATATCTGCTTTTACTGTCAACAGCGAGATCAGCAGCTGGCAGTCCACCTAAAAAAAATACCAGAACCTATTCTCAGGCTCAGCAAAAATCATAATAAAGCAGCACTACACAGGTATTCCTCTAATCTCAGTAAGGAGGAGGATACAAACAAATGCAGAGTGAGCACTGAAAACGCACATTCTCTCTCTCCCTCTCCCTCCCTCTCTCTAACTTTTAGGAACTCCTCATCTGTGCTAATATGCATTACAAGGTGCTGGCCGCAAGCCAGGAACTCTTGCCTTGTGCCGATGTTGGTTTAAACATCACTTCAGAAACAATTCGTTTGGGAGTTTTACCAATTAATTGTCCCTCTAAATATTACTTCTTTCTTACTAGTTGTTTAATTTTTCACTTCAGGGTAGCCAGCGCTCTGCAG
Organism: Actenoides hombroni; assembly: GCA_024336885.1. Taxonomy (NCBI): domain Eukaryota; kingdom Metazoa; phylum Chordata; class Aves; order Coraciiformes; family Alcedinidae; genus Actenoides; species Actenoides hombroni. The sequence continues at coordinate 2,225,304 of WUAM01000164.1, read as the reverse complement.
CAAATAACGGGAAAGAACGCTTAAACTCAACCAGGAAGAGTAGTCCAGTGGTCAGGCAGATTACTGCCTTTTATTTCCTCAGCAGGCTCCAATCTATCTCTGCTTATCTCCCCTCCTGTTTTATTCATATTCATGTTTGCTAGAAATATGTAATGTGTACATTGTAATGACCCTGGATAGGACTACTCTGTAACTGAGATAGGGCAAAGCAGAATGTGTGTGTGTGCAAGTGCGTGCATCTGCCTGTCTGTGTATGTGTGTGCATGTGTATGTTTGTGTGTGTATAATGAGCCTCGGTCAATAAAACTAGGTAACAAAATTAAAGAGTGTATAATGTTTATGTAGAAGAAAAGGTTTATAATATACTTTCATCAGTAATACCAACCTGAAGTTTAACTAGAGTGTAATAGTAACATTGAAAAGTGAACACAAGACTTAAATTAGCCTAGACATTTCTGCCTGATTCTTTTTAGGCTGTAAAATGATGAAACAAGGCATCATTCAGACTCTGCAACAGGAAGATCCTAAAAGTTAGGAAAAAATTATGACTGCATGACACATGAATTGGATACAGAGAATTCTTTTTACTAGTCATGTACCAAATCTCAGCAAACTTGAATTTTGAAATCAGACTAGAAAATCAAGTAATCTAAAATAATCATATGGGATCATCTTTAAAACAAAATGAAATGCCTCTCAAAGTTATATTTAGAAGGAAAAAAAAAAGGGAGAGAATATAATGAAAAGGTGTGGCATGCAGGCTTCATCTTGCAATCTCATTCCATATAATTTTAACTTTGCACAAGCTAGTTCTCCTAAACCAGCTAAATGAAAACCTCCAGAAACTGCTTCAATTTCTCTAGCTTTATTGCTGTGGTCTGTGGTTCAGTCAGTGAAATAGGTTAACGCCAGCCCTAAATGAATTAATATATGTGCTCCAGTTAGCATGCTTTGAATACTAGCAAAGTCTATGCTATACTTAACTCCACAGCTACTTGGCTCAACCTTCAAAAACCCAAGAAACAAAAAAACTGAATATGCAGGTCACTAATAGCTTCAAGAAAAGTTTACTAAAAATATTTTTATTTTAGTAATAATACTGTATTTTCAGAACTTCTACTAAAATAGCCAAAGCTATTTATATTTGTATGATTATTCTGAAGCAATATGCATTTGTACCTCTGCAGGCACACAGCTAAGACAGCGGCACACACATAAATATGAACTTGATAGATTTCTTCACCCACCCAGCCACCCTCCCTACCCTGTTCAAATTTCAGATTGTAGACTTTGATCAGAGATAAGCTTGTTTAAATAACACTGGACTAAACAAGCTCCCATTTAAAAAAACATATGCAGACAATCATACCCAGCAGTTCAGAAAGTTTTAGAAGAGTAATTCTGAAAATACACCAGTGTGAGAGAAATAAAAAGAGAGTGTGTGCACCTTTGCATAGACATAGAGTGGGTGAACATGCATCTGCAGAGACTCACAAAACAGCAAGCAAGCATAGCTCTCAACCCCCAGTCTGCTGGGCTACACAGACTGAAATGAATGGCAGTTACAAGTTTAAGGTCAGTCACACTTATACACTTCATTTTGTGCTTCAGTAATAGAGAGAAAAAATCATTATCTCATATTAGGCTGCATAATCTGAGAATTAATCTGCTTATTATTAGAAACGCTCATTTCTACAGCATGCTACAAAGCAGGCTTTAAATTTTTATTTAAAGCATTATCCAACATGCATGTTATGTTAGAATTACAATATTGACATGCAATAAAATGCTCCATCTCCAGAGCTTTGCAGACGATAGAAGTTATAAGCATGCACATAGAGACCTGACTTCTGAGTGTGTTCTCTGTAGTCTCAATGCTCCTTGCACGCAATTTTTAAAAAACTCATTAATTTTTGGGGGGACAGTTGTGTGGTTTTGGGGAGACAGATATTTGAAATTTCCACCATATGCAAACATCATTAAAACACTCTGTAGGGTTAAGTAAAAGCACTATCACTTCTGCTTTGTATCATTTAAGCTAGAGACCCTATAGAACATCTTTCCACAACCCAGTGTGGACAGTTACAGTCCTGCCCCCTGAAAGGGTTCAGGAATAGATAGCTGCAGTATTCCTGCAGAACACAGTCTGGTACACATCTTGGAATGAAAAAAAAATGTTAGTGCCACCAACAGGATCTTAGGGGCTGGCTGGGAATCCCTGTGATAGCATCCTGTAATGTTTGGCTTACTTTTTCTGTGGAAGAAGAGCAAGAGTGCAAGAAATGGCAAGGGTGAGGCAGGGGGTTACTCAAGCCAAATTCCATGAAGAATTTGAACTTTTGACTTGTGTACACTGAGAAAAAAAATAAATCAATGATATGTGGGTTTTTTCTATATAAAAAAGCTATGAAATGCAAAAGAATAACAGAGGGAGTTATTTTTCTTGTCCTGCATGGTGTTGACTATCCTGCTTACTCCAAATTAACACATGCTGCTAATTCACCCTGCTTTAGTGATGACATTAAGATGTAACCTCTTTGTGGGATCACCCCTCAGAAAAACAAGACATGTTTCTAAAACCTGGTCTTTGTGTTTAAAGGCCAGGACTTACTCAAACACTCTGATCTATTAGATGTCAGGTTTTACATGTTATGGGCACAATATCGAAATGCATACAGAATATAACAATAATATCTGGTACTTCTTACCAGAAGTATATGAAGTCTATGCAAAAATTTGTTTTCATTATATACATCATACTTCATGTATGCCTTTACATATATGCAGATCTCATAAAGAAGGGCTTGCCTCATTCACTGTGTATTTTTTTTTTTTTTTAATCAATGTACTAACAATAGAGTGTTAATAAAAATATTGGCTGCAACATCTTCATTTCCAGTGCTAGTCAGAACTGGTCAAAAAATATTTAGTCAATGGCAAATCTAACTTTTCAGATTTGGTAATTTCTCCACTAATGTGTATTCAACTGTAACCAAGCTGTCTCATGTATTTCTCTCACCTTAATGAAGGCCTAATATTGTTTTGGAGTTACTAACCACATACTACAGGAGAAACTCATCTATCCCAGTCTTCCTCAGTCACCCTTAAAAAAAAAAGGCGGAAACTGGTTCTACAAAATCTGAACATTTGCTACCTTTATATCAGGTATAAATTGCTTTTTTGTTATGTTTCTAAAGTTTGGAATATAGAAATGAAATTAACACTGGCTTAATCCATCCAGATTCATGCATATGTGGTATGTATGCGTATGTTAAAAAAGGGAAGAAAGAGAAAGGAGAGAATAACGGTTAATGAATACTGAAGAAAGAGGAGGGGACAGTCCATTGTGACTGAGGAACACTAGATATGTTGACAAGGAAGATCAAAGCAGAAATTGTTTCTTAATACACAGTGATTTTTAGTGAGACTGAGTCAAGACACGAGTTTCTGAAACAGTGAATATTTAGACGCTATACTTCTCATGGAAATAGTAAATTAATTGATTAAATGAATGGAAGTGATTGATTAAATTCTATGTTCCCCTTATTAAAATGCCAACATTTCTATTTTCCTTTTCTAGATATGCCAAGAGTTCCAATGCCCAACTTAGATTTTCCAGAGGGAGGAATTTGCTCTAAATTACACTAATAAAATACCAACTGTAGCAACATTAAAACTAAATCATATTGCTGTGGCTCTGTCATTAAATTAGCATAATTTACAGTTGAATAATATTTAGATATATTTCTATGATGAACAGTTTGCTTCTGCTTTTTACATTTCTGTCTTTTTTTCTCTCTTTTTTTTTTTTTTTAATTTTTTTTGACAAATGACTAGAGTGGTCAGATTAAGCTGGCAGAGTCATACATAGTGCAGTTTGGCTCAACTGGATCATCAGTCCAACACCCTTACCAGCTACAAACAGGAGGGTACTGAATCAAAGTCACAATTCTTACCATAGGAGACAATATGAACATATTATCACTTAAAAACTAGAACATAGCTTAAAAATAAATAAATAAATAAATACAAAATTAGCCTTCTTCCATTGATTACAAATGTATCACCAGCAAAATAGACTCAGAACCAGGAAAAGGATAGGCAACAAAAACTGTAGGAAAATATACTCTAAATTATCTAAATAACCAAAAGAAGGTTTGGGGATTTCCAGTGTCATAGACAATTCTCTAAAATTAACTAAAAGTTGATTTTCTAAATTAATTACAAGTTCTGAAAGTTAGTCAGGGAATGGTAGCAAAATAAGATCATTTTAAGGAGATTAAAAAAAAAAAAAAAAAAAAAGCCTGGGTAAATTCTTGATTCTGGACAAGATAAAATAGCAGTTTGAAAGAAAAGGAGATGAAAGTAAAAACACTACAGAAACACTATTAGACTATTGAAATTATAGAAATCTTTAAAGATAAAAAACTCCTAATCCTACAATGGCCTTTTTTCAGCACTAGTTTTAGTAAGTATTCCAACAAAAAACAGTAAACTTAGAACATGTACTATAAATTTTCCATAAACCCGCTGACAGTGAGAGACCATAAACCTCGTCGCTTTGGTTCCACAGCTATAAAGATAGAAGCTTTTTTTAGCTGCTGCAATTAAAGAAGAATCTATTGCACATAACAGGAGGAACATTATGTTTTTCCAAGATTCCGCTGTAACATTACAGAGAAATGATGTTGTGTTTAGTCCAGTGAGGAAACTCCTCAAGATAGACATCTGGAGAACAGCACCATCTACCCCACAGCTTTATAAATCTTCTCTGAAAAAAAAAAAAATTAAGCCCTTAGATACTAGGCAAAGGAAGAGGTATGATTAAAAATTCCTTAAGCTCTTAGTAGAGATAAGTGCTTCACCCTGTTATTGGGAGTTTTTACTATTAAAAGTTTCATAAGTTGATATGAAAAGGCATACCTTTTTTTACCCCCCTAACCCCAAATAACTTACCAAAACCAGTCAAGGCACCAAAAGGCTCGACCTAAGATTTTTAATTCTAGATTTATGTTTTGGGTTGGTTTTACTGTTAAAAGGGTAGTTTCTGCTTTCAAAGACAAATATAAGATCATTTACATGCTTTGAAAATATCTGTGTAATCAAGGGAAAAATAAGGGTGGGATGCCAGCATAGTTTTTTGGTAAAGCATTCTGATGCTTTAAATTTAGACTTTGTTTACAGCTAGCTATTTATGGTATTGTCAGACTTAAGCCATTCAGGTGGAAATTTTACATGTCAGTGATGAGCTCAGAGAGAATAATCTGGAAGTATCTGAGCCAATTGGAAAGAATTTTTTTGCTTTTCCCTCAAAGATTTCTAGAAACCCTTTTTTTGAAATGAGAAATCCTTATTGCTGTAGCAAATGAAGGGTTTGGAGCATGAACTTTGAATCTGACTGGGAGTTGAAACTGTGTATCACAAAACTGCCTTTTTCTATTCCTCTGAAATTCCATCTACATTTGGTCAATTTTTCAACCCTTGAAAAACTGCAGGTTTTTAAGAGTTCTCTCCTGATCTCTGCTCTCTGAGATTCTAGTCCTGACTAGACTGGGCACAAAACGCCCCCAAAAAAGTGCTACTGTCCAGATTAGTGTAGATATAGAAAGTTTTCCCTGTTCATTTCTCTTCTGAGATAGAGCAAGAGTCTAGGTTTAAATGCAGTTTATTGTGTCAGTTGTAATACTGAATTTGACTCCCCAGATACACAAACTGAATTTCCTGACACCAAAGTGGGACATCATCTGCCCTTTCAATTCAGCGTTAGAAAACAACATGTAGAAATGGACTCTTCCTAAAGGGGTAGAAGACATGCTGCAATATAACTAGTTTATACAATTGTTCATTTTTTTGTGCCTAAGAAAGATGGGAGAGGATAAGGCTAAATAATTGTGCCCGACACATACAGAATAAATTACTTACTACATACATAAAATCAGCCAAAATACCTGAGTACTCTGGACAAACTCAAAAGATATTAGCAAATACTGATTTTTCAAAGAGTTAGCAGATGTTTTCATAGAGGCAGAAAAATGGGAAAAAAAGACATTTCTTTGCTTTCCTACACAAAATTTTAACCACTTGTGAACAAAGATATTCACTGATAGAAAAGCAACAATACTGTGATTTAACATAAAGCAACATTCTCTACTTAATCACAAACACGACATTCTTAACAGATCATTTCTAATGGATTCAGCTTCATCTGAAAACAAGTACGAGCTCTGAAATGCAAAACTGGAGCTTAGTATCCCACGTCCATATTCATTTATTCTGTTTATATTAAAAACAAATTGAATGGAGTGGCTAATCACCATGAGTTAGCATTCTGAAAACAGTCTAGCAAGAAAACTTTGAAAGTCTTCAGAAGGGAGACAGCTTTGAATCTACTGAGATTGGCTTGAGGGAGAGCACCTTCAAAATGATCAAATATTACCATGTCTGGTCTCTCTAAAACAGTTAGAAATGAGCCACATGCTTAATCCCATTTATGTGGTGCTACTAACAAAACTGACAAGTTTTGTTTATGAGATTGAAGGCATGAAAACATGAGGAAGCCTCTCAGATATCATCATAAATCTGTAACTGCGATACCTTTATTTCACATTTGTAAATTCTTCATTTAGTTTAATCTTGATATACCCTGGGATGATTTCCTGCTAACTGGTACACACACCAGTATATGCTTCCTATAGAAGAGTAAATCTTTAAACTGATGAAATACCATTAGTATAACACGTAATACAACACAAATCACTTAAAAGATAGGTTGTACCACTGTTGAACTACACAAACCAGTTTGAACATTATTAATACAGGAATCTACATGGAAAAAACATCCTCTAGATACCAGGATTAGTAAAAAAAAAACAAACCCTATCTTTTTGACATGGAAGAATGGCAGAGCATGTGGAACACATACACATTTTTTCTTCCCGCTGCCTTTGCCCCCACCCTTTCCCCCAGGGTCCTTCCATTGTTTCAGCAGGTTTGCTTAGTGGATGTCATTTCCATTTGCTAATCAATCATATTTCATAAGTAATTGGCCTCAATCACAGTATTATTTCTCAAGACTTACTTTCCTGCCAAACTCTTGACTGTGTACTGAGCAACAAGAGTCTCTCAGACTTCAGGTTTAAACATGTGCATGCAAGTGCACCCATGGGCATGCACAACATGCACGATGACATTCTCGTCAGGTAAACTATCTCAGCTCTTTCCTCTCAGATACTGCACTATAGGACTACTTTTTCATTTGTCTTACTCTAGTCTCAAGTTACACTGCAACTGATACCTAAAACAGCCCCGGCTTTTTTTTTTTTTTTTTTAAAAGACACATTTGCTAACAGATGGAGAGGAAAACAAGTACTTGGTCATTTTATAATCTCCACACTTAAAGAGGCCTCAGATTAGGCCTATCAATGTGAGACTTCCTGTTACTCCCTTTTGGGTCTTTCAGTACAAGAATCAAGTCCAGAGGCACCAGGCTGGTCAGTATATATAAGGATAGCCTCACATACCTGTGCCTGCTCAAACTGTAGGCAAAAAGGCTTGGGGAAACCTTACTGCTATCTACAACCATCTGATAAGAGAATACAGAAAATATAGAGACAGATATTTCTTGGAGGTGCACAGCAACAGCCCAAGAGGCAACAGGACATAAATTGAACTATGGGAAATTCAATTAGATATTAAGTTTAAATTTTAACCATGAGAGTAGTCAAATACTGAAACAAACTGTCCAGAGAAGCTAGGAACTGCCTGCCCTTTGAAGGTGAGACTCAACTTCGAGATCAAAACTCAGTTGGACAAGTCCCTGAGCAACTTGATCTAAAAATACCTTTCTTTGAGCAGGGGTTTGGACTAGATGACAGCTTCACATCCCTTCCAATTTATTCTATGATTCTATGCATATAATCCACAGATCTGCAATAAAATACTCAGAAGATAGTAGCTACTTTGATGATGGTCTATCTCCCCATTCTCCACAGATGCCTGATATCATTTCACGGTTTCAACCCTTCTGCAGTTCTTTCATTAAGACATCTGCTTTTTTTAATTGGTCTGCTCTTTCCCTTAAATTAGATAGGAATTAAGGAAGTCCCATAGGCAAATTCACACTTCTTCTCTGTTCATCTACTCACCAGTCCAATCAATGCATTAGAGTCTCAAATCCCTATCATAATCTGAGTTAGGAAGGATAAAAAAGAAATATATATCTATTGGCCTCACTTTATCTTCTCAGCATTTCTGTAAACTGCTCCAGTCCTTACCCAAAATACCTTTGCTACCCATTGCCCCAGTAATGGGCCTACTTGTTCTCAGTAGTCAATGGTACACCTATGTTTGAACACCCACCGAGACTGAAGTGTAAAGTACTTTGCCATCTTTTGTAGTTTCCACAAAACAAAATCAGCTGCCTCTATTCATGGAGATGACTATCTTCTTCAAGTGAATAATTCTGAAATGTCATTCCATGGGTGGAGTTTCCTCTGTCAATGTTTTTCCATATATACATAAGATGCAGGGACATGTTCAGTAAAGTGACCAAAGTGGCCAAGTGTTTAGCAGGTAGAGCTTAACCCCAAAGCAGAAGACAGTGTAGAATCAATCTTATGGCATGACCTAATTTCTTCACTCTATTCTTCTGCAATAATGATATTCAAATATAGTACATTTGGTTTTAACACCTCACACACTCACATTTCCTTCCTAGAAGCTGATCCTCGAACTGAAAGTTCCCTGTGCTGAAGCTAACCCTATCACCTCAAGACATTTTACTTATTGTGACCATGAAGCCCAGATAACTCTTCACTCAAATGGCTTGGAAAAGTCTTGATGCTTCAACATTCCATTCTTGCCTAACAGCTACTGGTAACAGAAGTCCCTCATTTTCTGGGTATCTTCAGAGAATTGGATTTGCTTTGGTTATTCCACTAATCATTGTCAATCTTCTGTGTTATTGCATGCATGGCTACATGTACCTATGAATAACCTGCAGCCAGCACACCAAGTCCTCTTGCGTACCTTAGATTTTCTCTATCCAATCAGAGATTATCACAGAGCCATTGGATTGTTGCCAGTGCCGCACAAGGAACGTGTGCTAATTTACCTCTGGGCCTGTTCTAACAAACCTCAAGTTCAAAAGGAAATGTCCACAAGGGGTTATCACTTGTTGAACTAACCAGTGTTGCTATACATTTTTCTGTATTCTCTCCCTGACATCAACAACTGCCTTGTTATTGCCACCACTGGTCTAGCAACAACTACAGCCACGTCCAAGTGGCTCACTGCTGCCTCTGGTCATCCATCTGGCACATAATCTAGAAAAGTCAGACAGTAAATGTTCATTAGAAGCAGTCATGTCCAGCAGGTAAGGTACTGACTGCAGTCATCCTGTGCAGATCCCAAGGGAAACAGCAAATTCAATATTCTAAATAGAAAATTTGTGGTAGATATTGTAGTGAAAGATGTTGTGAGTAAGTTAATAATTCATCAGACCTTTGTAACTGGGAGCTGTGTCTTCTGTTCTGGTGCAGTTTTTAAATTTTTCAATTACCAATTAAAAAAAATACTTCTTAATTGTATAAAAAAAATCAGCCCTTCTAGAAAAGTCTCAGTAAGAGTTTCCTTCAGAAGATATGATTCCATTTAAGTAGCAGAAACGTATCATATATATTAAAAGACATGGACCTAATTAGCAGCTTCTTCTATAAGAATTACAGTGAAGACATGCAGGACAAGGAACATCTTGCAATGAAACCTCATGATATTTTCTGATACTTTTTTTTTTATCATTTAAAAAAAGTGATAGGGATTGCATTAAACATACAGTCCTACATCAAGTTGTACTAAATCTGCTATGATAATGTGAATCAGTCACTGTCTTCAGTAGAACTGATCATAATAAGTTAAAACAGAGTTTAAGTGCTTTGCTGGATCAGGGCCTACATCCTCTGATCCTCACACACACATTGTCTCCAACCACCAGAGAACTCCAAAATTAACAGCCAAAGAAGTTACATCTCATTCTTTGGGAATAACTTGTGTGTTTTCCAAAATTCTAGTTTCAGTGATACAGCATACACTCCTTACTCCAGAGAAGTCCAGTTTCGAAACCCAGTTAAGTCTACAAGCATGGCCAATGGAATCCGAACGAAAAAGCACTGTGAAACACCCAGTTCTACAGTGATTGTTATTTGTACTCAAGGGCACCTAAGATCACCATCACAAATTAGGTTCTTGTTGTGCCAAGTACAACGTACACTCAGAACAAAGAATGTTTACTTAATAGCCCAGATTTAAATATCCAGGCTTACATTAGTGACTGAAAATAGCACCTTTAAAGAATTGGTTTCTCCATTTCTTCACAAAATTCAAGAAGACCTGATAATGTATCTCCTGCTTCTATAATGAGGTTGCATTGTTTAATAAAACTGGTCTGTTTTCTGAACTCTAAAGACAAACTCTTTTAATTAAGTTATCAAACAACTAAACAACTGTAAACAGAAGAATCCTGTAGAGAGCTAATGAATTAACACTAACAGCATTTTTTCAAAAAATTAGGGAGTTCAAAGTAGGCAATTGCAAAGGACACTCAGAAACTAGCAAGAGTGTAACTGAAGCATCAGTTCATATTATAGCTGCTGAAGACTTCAGTTCTACTCAGAACAATTATGAGCAACAACAGAATCATACACCTTCAGTGTTGCTTAATGAGCATCAAATAGAAAATGGTGTCACAATCATCTGCAGTACACTGTCTCACAGAAATGAGAAAAACGCCCACCCAAATAAAAAGGAGAAACATGATAGGAAAAAACAACTAGGCTTCTGGTTGGTGAAAGCTTTCAAAGTCACTTCTGTGATTCTGTAGAAAGACAAAAATGCATTGTCATATGTCGAGCGGAACAAATAGACCTTAGTGATTCAGTAACAGTTGTGCTGTCTTGGCAGATATTAGCTTGTTTAAGGCAGGGAAGATCAAAGGAAGTAACTGCATGCCAACAGGAAAAAAAAAAAAAAAGAAAAAGAAAAAAAAAAGGTCAAAGTTATTTATTACTTCAGCATTCCCCTATCTTTATTTGTTCTTCCACCATTTTCATTGTTTTGTGCAACAAGATGGAGGTCTTCCTGAAACAGAGTAGTCAATAATTTAATGCAATGGTTCTTTTGCAATACAGGCTTGCCTCTAAGTTCAGAAACCCATCAGAGCAATTCCTATTTCTAAGGCTGTGTGAAATTCACAGTTCTACATACTCATTTAGCACAATGGTCCACAAGCCACAAAAGAACATGGGCAGAGTGAAGAGGATGACCATTTTGTTCAGCAGCAGCTAGCCCTTAACTTACATTAAAAATGCACTCAAAGAAAACAAGCCAAAGCAGAAAGGATGTAATTGCCAAAGGGACATTTGTCCACCACATGTTCACATTGGCCATGATGAAACTCAAATACACCATTGATTACATATTCCTTTTACATGATTTATTTATTTTCTATTCTCTGTATTATACTATGTTGTCCTTAACAATTTTCTTTTATCTACAGATTCAATGTTTACAAAAGAAAAAATTACTCTTGATCTTAAGCAGGGATATTTTGCTTTTCACAAGTTTTTATTATAATGTTTAGTTCATTTTTTTGCATATTTCTATGCAAAAGATCAAGCAGCAAGATAAACTACTTTTAAGAGGAATGGCTAAGTATTTGTAATTAGCCAACAATGATAAAGAATAGTATAAAAAATTACTACTAAAATTATTTGACTCAATTCTTCAGTGACACTAAGTACTGAATATTTTTTTTAGTAGAAGAGAAATTTATCTAGAATATATACTACTGAATTTTAAAAAGTGAAATAAAATATACTGCTAATTTCAATAACTATAACTTACAGGCCTAGTGACAGAAAAAAACAAAAATGGTTCATCCATAACATTAAGAATGTTAAGACATTTTTATTCTCCAGAGTTAATGATATTTTTACATGGGATTTAAAAGGTTGTGGGAGGTAAAATAGTACAACTGACAGATCAACAATTTGCTCTGATATAGCAGCAATTCCTGTATGTCTGTGTTTCTGTTTTTCAGAGAAAGACTGAATAGGAGTAGATCAAATTACAAGAACATTCATTAGCATACTATCACTGAAAGCCTGCATCTGCTACTGAAGGAGAAAAATACTTGTCCTTGCTTTCCAACATCATATGGTCACTGCTCATTAACCAAGAATACGTACTCCAGTCAGCAAAACCTGCACCACACAGAAAGCATGTGGATAACACCCATGACTACGCACTGAGGACCACTTCTATACTTTTACCAGCAGTCTCTGCAACATATTTTACTATTCCAAATAACAGAATGAGTATTACATAGCATTCTACCTAAATAACAGCTTAGGTACTAAAATGTACCCCAATAAAAATACCCATATTTCAGTCTTCAGATATTAAAACCTGATAGAATGCCTTATGTAGTCTGGGTCCTGACACAGAGTATACATCAATAAATCATTTGGAAGCAGATGTGAAAGTTAACTCTTTCCACGCAAAATTTTATCCTTCAATATTCACACTTCTAGTTTGGATAAAAGTTAGTTTGTATTCTTTTATAAATGTTTCAGTGGGCCATTTTTGAGAGACTGATCTGCTGTGTGTGGTTCTGAAATATATTACCAAGATAAGGATTTAAGGGCAAGTACCTGGAGCTTATACTTGAATCTTATACTTGAATCACTTGATTATACTTGTATATGAATCAGTTTCAGCTTATACTTGAGCTTATACTATGAATCAGTTTCATCAATTTTAGAAAAGAGACACGAGTTAATTTAATTTGTATTATGTAATTTGACTATGCTTAACAATATTACAACAGTTTCAAGCCAAATGTAGATGCTATGTGTGCTCAGACTACATAATACAACTCAGGTTGTATTTTGGGCTATAAACAAAAATGGTTGCTTATCTGCCCACAATGTATGTTGAACATTGATGACTTGTAAAGATATCTCCAGCTTCACTGTGTGGGATCACGCTCCAAAAATTTCCAGCATGTAATTTTACCAGTGGAAATTCTTGTTTTATGAATTCAACACACCTTATTTTCCCAGGCAGTTCAACTCACTCTTCCCCATGTAGTACTCTTAGCTTGCTCTTTCATCATCAAATAAGATAAAACATACTTTTATACTTTAAAAAAATAAAAGCACTATTATTTTGTCAGACAAATCTAACAAAACAGAAATGCATGTTGAATGCAGATGACTACTTATTTTATCCAGTGTATCCAAACTGCATAAAATTGCCTTGATAAAACTGAATGGACTTTATCTAAACTTAAGAAGTAACTGACAAATTTTGCATGATGGGCATGACTGTGTCCCCACTTAAATCAATGAATAAATAAACACTGTAAAATTAGTAGGATGATTCACAAATAAATTTTCAATAATGCTATGTTAAAATAACATGGTCTTTCTTATTAAAAGGAAAAAAAAAATCTACTGCTGGGTAGTATTATTTTACCCTATTTCTGTTTTGAAATGTTGATTCTGAGGAAATACAGGAGCAAATCTTGTTATAGAACCTCACTGACAGAATTAGCAGTTGATTTTGTGACAAGAATGTCTCACTTATTGCTTACTTGTACAAATATAAACAAAAAACAACATTAAAAATATTGTAACAGCAATATATGAATTCTAGCAAAGTTGAATGATTTTTATTTTTTCCAGGTGTTCAGTTTTTCTGCTTTGAAGGAATAAACTCTCATTTATTTTAATCTTCCATACACTGTCAGCAGTGGCTGGGGATATGCTATAACACCTCTATCCAAGAATGTTTGAATTCTTTTGCTCACATGGCTGGTAGTTCATGAAGGAAAGCAAAATAACCTTACCATTTTAAGCACATAAGGGATAAACTTGTTCACTTTACAGAGCAGTGACAAAATGTATCCATTTGCACTTCATGCTCTCTTACTTTAACAGATACAGTGACTTTAAAATCATATTTGGCAAAAGTAAAAGAGCTTTTCTATCAAAACCCATCATATTTTGAGAACAGATTTAGGGGCAAAAACTACCTGATCATAGAGTATTTTAATTATTTCTATCTAATATGTTAAAAAAAATATCAACATGGAGTTGAGTGCTTAAAAAAAACCCTGTAACTACAAACATTGTAATAAGTAAAACAGGGCCTGAAGCTCAGCACTCTACATAAATCCTGAAAATAAGCAAAGCCTTGTGAAATGTTATTTTTTTCATCCTTTCCAGAAACCTCTAAACATGCTGATCTTGCAACAGCATTTCCAGGTCAATACATCTAGCCTACACAGTACAGGTATGAGGACATGAGTTAAAAGCAGTTGAGACAATTACTTCATATTTTAGATAAGCTACTTAATATTTTCATGTCAGCAGCTTCCTTTCTCCTAAGCTCCATTAACACAACCTTTTCAATTTAAACTACCACACAATCAAGGTGAAGCGTAAAGTATTTTCTCAAGTAAAGTTTCATAGGCTTGTGTTGTTTAAAAACATAACTTGGAAAGAAGCAATCAGAAGAGGTCAGCATGAACAATCCCAGTGTAAATCTTTAGGTACTATAATCTCATCTGAAACAGATAGAAGCACATGTAGTATCACAGAAACTAGACTCCAGAATAAGAGGTTACAGCCTTCAAGACAGAAAAGGAAGTAACATTGATTTTGATTAAAATTGAGGCCTGACCATCCCCCAGAAGCTGAAGGCTTGAAAACACTACCAAAGTTATTCTCTCTTCAAATGAACAGGAAGATGCACATATGCATCTAAGTGGCTAGTAATGCCTGTCATTGCATCATATCATTTGCATTCCAGGATTTTTGAATTCCACATGAATTCCTTTTTTCATTCTAACTATGTACTCAGATCTTGCTTCATTTACAGCCTGTCACCAGGTAATGACATACTATGTCAATACAAGAATGAATCAGTTGAATTAAGCAGCTTGCACTTAAAGGGAAACTAGAGTAGGCAGAATTTTTAGACATAAACAAAGAGCCACAAAACATTGCAAAACTTCTGTACATCTAACACATCTAGAACACTTTGAATATGTTAAAATGTTGTTCAATAGTCTTATATTTCCTTGAATAAATATTTGCAAACAAAACTTTCAATTTCTTCAAAATTTTGACTCAGATTATAACACCAAAGATAGATTTTCAATTATAAAAAAATTTTTGGCTTTTTTACATCAATGACTTGTACCAATGAGAAGTCTCAAGAAGTAAGTGAGAAGAGCCAGTCTGCAGGGCTGGCATCGTCAATGTTGCTTAGAGTAATAGTTAAGCTAATCTGTAATACCTTTGATTTACTGACTACCAAATATTCTTGCAAAAACTTCGAAGTTGTATCCTTCCCTGCGTTTAATAACAGGTCAAATTAGTAGTCCTTGCTTTGGGACTACAGAATTTCCTTCAGACCCATGAAAAAATATTGTATAATCCATACAGTTAACAGTCAGTTATACATAGTAGAAAGAGGAGACCTATGATCTCTGGAGCCACTATGTGTGAGCAATGAGCAGTTACAACTCATGGGCCGTTGTGTGTGTGTATATATATATATATATATCAGTAAAAGCACATGTATATAGTATACGTATATATGTGTCTATCAGCAGTAGCACAATGGCCCATATCTATACATACATATGTGTACATATCTCTGAGGTGTCTGTTTTGGGGAGGGACAAAAACTATAAACTTTCTATGTGTGCCCTTTTTATACTTATAAAACAGCAAAAGATGTCAGAATAATTTGCCAGTGCAGTTTACCCATTAAAGAGACAAAAGTGTTATTTATTATGGAAGCTCACTCACCTCAACAATCTCTCTACCATCATGATAGAAGACTTTCCTTTATCTTTCATCACATGTACCTTTCACGTTTGTATTTTCAGGCGAAGTGTGGCTTACTGTGTTCAGAAACCAACATAAGCAATGCAGATTTTGTTTTCATTTGGCATTAAAGTCTCTTCTAGCACATGCTTTTCTAACACTTCCTACATGAAACTCCAAATAAATTTCATATACATTATTTGTATTTAACTTCTACCCCATATAAATTAAAGAGAACTATTATAAACATGAATTGATCAGAGTATCTATCCTCCTTAAATACAAACAAAAAAAACCCCAGACAGTAACACTGAAGTATTTTCAAAAATAGTTTGATTTCTGAAATAGATATACCCATTGTTAGCTTTCCAAACTGAATTTGTTGGGGTTTTTTGTATTATTAACACATTTTACTTTTTAAAATATGAAATTTTGATAATGTTGAAATTGAATTTTGTCATCGAGTTCTTTTATGTGGTCTTTTCATTTCACGAATCAAAGGCAGAATAAAAGCATTAACCTTCCTTTTCCAGGCTACTGTCAATATTTTGCATTGAACTATTCACATTAATATTTCTTTGGAGACTT
This sequence comes from Actenoides hombroni, assembly GCA_024336885.1. Classification (NCBI taxonomy): domain Eukaryota; kingdom Metazoa; phylum Chordata; class Aves; order Coraciiformes; family Alcedinidae; genus Actenoides; species Actenoides hombroni. Next base: position 2,208,820 of record WUAM01000164.1, on the reverse strand, counting down.
ACTGATTGTCTACAACAGACTGAAAGATATGATATTCAAACCAAACTACAAGAATATTTAATCACTGTCACACTTTGTGCAAAAGTAAACCACTAACTAGTTGAAAAATGATACCTAAATTTGAAACCTTTACTTAATAATGTTATCTAAATGGGTCTGCAGAACTATTTACAAGAGCACAACTAGCTAGAAACAGAACAGACTAAGGTGACTGGAGTAAGACTGAAGGAGATGTGAAACACTTAATAACCACATTGGTTCAGACCCAGGATCCCTATATCCCTGTGAACTTGTCTTCAGTAACAGTAGCTACAACTTGATACTCGGTGAAGAGTGAAAAAAAAAAAAAGAGGACAAGTATATGTGATATTCCTCCTATATATTCTCCTAGCCTCTATCTTTCGCTCACAGGATTTGCTGAGACTAATCCAGTTATCTACTCAGTAATCCTCAATGAAACTATCTTCCAAGTTGTTCTAATTCTCCCTTCAACCTCTAAAAACATAACAACCTTTGTCAGGGAATCTCACAAATCCCTACTGTGTGAGAAATTATCTCCTTTTACTTGTTCTGAACCTGGTTTCTTGAAGCTCCACTGCATGGTCTAGGAGTCATTCTCTTTTTGGAAAAACTACTCAGCACTCTATCCATTCTCTTCATTAAATCCAAAACTGGGATCCAAAAAGATCCATCAAACCAACTCTGAAGATCCCTGGAGCAACCTGAAGTCATTAAGCATCTCCCTGCTTTATCTGAAAGTCCCGGATATGATTGCTTTCCTTCTTTCATATAGCACTGAAACTGTCTTCCCTTAGCAGCTGGGTATCCACTTTCATGACTAAGGTAGGCTGAGATATGAAAAAGAGGCAGAAGAGCATTACAATTCTCCATAGACAATTTGGAAGCAGTCCTCTGAGTATGTCTAGTTAAGCTTTCTTTTAGTGTACTGCTGTGTTAAAGTTAGTTGTTTGTTTGATTTTATTTTTAAGTGATGAAAGTACGAGTAGAAGCAATACTGTAGCTTGGTGTTTAGAAACTTCACTGGGAAAAATTAAAACTTGCATTTTGGTCCTGCTCCCAGAAATATTTGTGCTTTATTCAATGTCTACATTCATATAGAACTCAAAAATAAAAATTGTAATGTGCAACCTCAAAAATACAGGAAAACTAACGATTTCTCTTGGGGTCTATTTAAGCACAAATGGCTTAATACAAAGTATACAAGCAACAGAGTCCATAGCACCAAGGGAGAAAAGCAGTCTCAGAAACCTACTTGTGCCCGGGTACGTAGTCATCCTTTATCAGCATTAAGGCAAACTTTCTGCCTGTGAAAGAGACAGTATCTGAAAAAATACCCATTAGATCACTCAATCAAAATTAGATACAGAACAGGATTTATACTTCTGATAATCCTCTTCGGTCTCACCCTTCCTTGAACACATATCTGAGACTAAAGTAACAAAGAGCTTCCACATTCTCATTATGGTCCTAAGTGAAAATGATACTCAGAAATGCAACTCTTCCATTCAAAACATAGGAAGACAATTACAATATATTCTCATATTTTCTGGGCAGAGAGGGTAAGGTATTACATTTGCATGGATTATGGTTTTCCAACTGAAAAACAAATTATTTTTCACCAGAGTATTTATCACCACTAATGATTCTCTTCCTGCCAAATTTTCAAGTAACCGTTATTATTATGCCTAAACTACCAGGCTAACTTTAATACTTTGGAAAGTGATAAAAACAAAGGAATTCTCAAATAAATCTGCCACATGACTCACAGTTTAGCTTAGTTTTATATTTGCACATGTAATTGCAGACCTTGGTAGATATATCATAAAAGCACTCCCAAGTGCTGTAATACTGGGAAAAAACAATGGCTAGCTTGCTGCTAGTTTGTCTACTTAACCTCACTAAAGTAGGCTGCAGTAATTCATAAAAAACATTCATCTGTAACTTCTTTGTGCCTGGCACTTCAAAAATTTTTCTTTGTGTCCCATTCGCATATACAACCTGTATGTGCATAATAACCCACCTCATCTCACTGTAAAATTTATACACTAGCACTAAACAATGTCCTCAGAACTGTTTATAAACACCAAATATCAGGAACATTTTTTCCTTATACAACAGAGGGAAGTTGCAGCACTTGTCCAACACATACCAATTTAGTAATAGAACTGTAATATAATCCAGCCATCTGTCTCAGCATTTCACTGAAGGATCTGCAGCTGAATCCTATGAAACTGCACTGAGAAGTGTTAAGATTAGTCAAAATAGTCTGAGAGCCACTCTAAGTGGTTTAATAAATAAATAAATAAATAATATTTTCCCCTAAGACATATTTTCCAGTTGTGTGATTTTATTCTTTGTGGCTACTTAGCAACAGCAGTCATTTTCCATACAGGAATCATCCTGGTACATTGAAAGAGCCCCAGGAAAGCTACCATATACAATATTCATTATTCTGAACTCACAAGTGAAAAAAAAATAAAAATAACAATAACTGAGTACAAAATAGCACTTTACTGTTTGGCAATTGTCACAAAATATCTTTTGCCTATATTCCAGATACAATTTAAAATTCTTAATCTTGATTGCATTTTCTCAATACAAAAAAAAAGAAATTCTAAAAACCTGCAAATCACTGACATCAGTCCATTGCCAAAGTGTCCAGCCACAGTAGAAGCCACTGTGCAGTTTAATAGCTCTTCAACCATTGTAACATTATCACATTTTCTTACTTGGAATAATTCAACATCAGAAATGTTGGACACTTGACTTCCCTAGTGCGTCTAAGAATACCAGCACCAATAGTCCTTTGGGGAAAAAGAATCAAGTATTTAGAAAAAATGTAGACAGAACTATACCACTTCATCATCAAAATATACCTATTGCAAGATGAAATCTGTTTCCAGTTCATTACAGTTTAGTAGCATTGTGGTTACTCAAAGGTACTACTTAAAGTCTGGCTATACTGTTTAAGATCCATCAGTTCTCTTTTCCTCTCATACCCTGTTGGGAGACTGGTTGGAACACTCATATCCATAAGAGTAAATAATGTCCTGTAAAGAGGGGTATATGATTAGTACAAGAAGGGGTGCAGACAAAAAGATATATTCCTACTGGGTAATGACTATGAACACAGTTCAGCAAAATCTTTAAGCATGTGCATAAGCTTCTGTGAAAATTCTTAAAATCTGTTATCAAGGTTTGAAAGTTTGATAAAACAGAGATCCTACAATCTCTTAGACTTTCCAGATTTCAAGTGATTTTTGTCTCTGCTTTTCAACTTTTTGACATTCTTTTAAAATCATAGACAAATGAAACAGTATTTTCTGTGCTGGTATACTTCAAGCACTCTTCTCAATCTTTCACATGATGTTTCTCTGTTTCAACATCGGAGGATTACATTAGCTCTTTCTGTCACAATACTTCACAGGCAGATCACAGTTGCCTGGCTCTCTCAATACTCTTTCCAGAACCATTGTTTCCTGAGACATAGAATAAGATTATAATAAATGTGCAAATACAATATTTGCTAGGCTCATTCTGTGATGTCTTGCTTCCCTGACTGGCTGCAGTGTTGTACTTCTACTCTCATTCCTAGGATCACTGCTGGAGTGATCCAGACAGCTCAGGGCAAGGATTGCAAATTCTACTGAGTGTCCCAGGAATCACAACCACAGCTCCATTTGTTGTAGGGTTCCCTGTAGATAGAGAGTATGTATACATACTCAGTTTAGTTTCACACTTCCAGAGCAGAATTATTACCCTGAGCCTAGAAGGACTTACATCTTCTTCACCTGCAACCAGGCACAAAAATGCATGTCTTATCACTAAGGTACAGTGGTACAACCCTCATATTATCCAGGACATAAAATATATTAAGAAGTGTGTCTCAATGCTTCATGGGTGACATGAGTCCCATCACAATGTGGTATAGATGTAATCACACACTCTAGAGAGGGCTAACTTTAAGTTACTTCATTGGTATGGTCCACAAAGAGAACATGAGAACATGCTCATTTATATTAGAGCAGATGTATTATCATACAGTCCATTACAAATAAACAAATTTACATGGAGAAATACTGCTGCTACTCCAAAACGTCTAGATGACTGAAGTTTCTGGCATGCTAATTCAAGCCTACGCAAAAAAGATAAAAACAGAATTCACAATCAGGTTGAACAAACTTCTCTACAAATACGCTTACATCTACTTGATTATGAGTCAGTGTAGATAGGCAAATTGATTATCATACTTCTTTGTTGGCTCAATTCTCTAAATCTCTGAACAGTTTGCAAGTTTTTACTCTGAAGCCTATACTAAAGTATTATTGTCATGATGATACCTCAATGACTAGGACAGAGTTAATTAAAACTCTCAGAAATTTGCCCAGAGTTAATGCTTTCAGCAGACCACTCCTACAATCACTCCTATAATGCCCCTGCAATCAACATTTGTGACAGAGCATTACGCCTAGCAGTAAAAGTCAGTGTTCACAATGGAAAGCATAAGTGAAACACCACATTGTTTAAAGCTGATTCATTCTGATACACTTGAAGACTGCAGCAGTTCACTTCAAACTTATGTTAGAACTTCTTAAGACCTTGAAAATAAAAGCTAGTGACGTTGGCTATAGAAGTAGCCCATCTGAATTAGAAAAAGAACATTCTCTAGAAAAACTGCAAAAGAGAGGAATTTGTATAGCAGCAGAGAAAAGCTGGCTCACTAAAAATACATCACAATCACTACCATTGGAAATACAAATTTGGGGGGGGGAACATACCACACCCCCAAAAAAAAACCCAAAAAGAACGACAAAGAAAATCCACCAAACCCCTCAGACATATTTAATTATCCACTCAGAATAACTGTGGAATAGTTGTTCTAAGATAAAAATCACATGTAATTTAAGCCAAATCAGAATAAAGCCATTTTACTAGAGTGGGAAAAATTAACTGGGGAAGGTCACCCATTAAAAAACTTTAATGAAATGACTGAAGATGACAACAATTATTTCAGTTAGATTTCCTAGTGCAGAAAATACAACATAGTAGAATGTTCTCCGGGTGATCCACTGTAGGAAAACAATGAAGCAGAAAGTGGTATGTCCTGGAACAGTCGGGTTATACATTGGAAAAAAAAATATGAAAAAAAAAAACAAGAAAAAAAAAGCCATAAGCTGAGTTATTTCATATAGGAAAATGGGCAGATGTCCAAATTAGGAATATCTAGATGTAAGTTACTTGTGATTTCCTTTGTTATCACCGTTAGAAAAGTTGTCTTGGCATATTTAGTTTTAGGATACTGTTATCACAGTGTATTGCATGAAATCTGAATGTCATACAGATGTATTTTAAAATCAGTACAAGGACAGAAAATGTTACAAAATTTGATAAATCATTTCAGGACTTAGCTATCAGATTTTATTTGCTATAGGTCTGCTAGCTGCATATTCTAATGATAATGGATGTTAAACTTACTTCATTTGGACAGGGCAGGGAGGGGCTAAGTGTTCAATAACTACTTATTAACAGTAAGTCAGGCTTGTAAAAGGAACTTCCTGCATAGAGAACAATTAAATTTCAACCTCTAAGAATATTGGTGAGAAGCAACAGAAAATTAGAAGTTAAAAAAACCCAACTTAGTGAATTATACAATATACCTTTTTCCAGTGTTTCCAAAAGAGAAAGCAAATATTAACAAGCATAAAAACATAGACTTCATAGGGGAGAGTAGTCAGACAACATATTTGGATATGTACCAGCAGTGTGAGGTTAAAAAAAAGGAATGAAGAGTAAGAATTTGTACAGATTCAGAGCTCTTGAGTGCGCAATAAAATCCAGAATTTTATCATGCTGCATGGTCTGAAATTCACTGAATCCTATGCTTTCATTGTCATTCAACACTGTCAGTGTTTTTTGGCAGATGCTTCTGCCCAATAACAATATTGAATTGACATCATGTATGTATCACTTGAAGGAGGGTTTTTTTACCAGTAAATACTATTTTGAAACTGCCTCTTTAATGGAAATAAATGTCTGAATTCTGGAGCATAGTAGTAATAACAGTTATTAACAGAAATGTTGACCATACGGGTTAGAGGGAAATAGGGTAGCCATCTATGGCTCTTAAGAGAAAGATATTTGGCACAGGTGTACTAGCCTAACTGGTCTCTGAAAAATAAAGTCTTTCAGGTAGAAATTACCACAGGAGACCCTGGAACTTCCCTCCTCTGAAATGAGATGCCACCTTCATTCTCACACTTCACAAGTGTTATTCATTAAGGCAGGAAGAAAAATAAAAATAAAATAAAATAATAAAATAAAAATTAAAAGAAATTAAAAAAAATAAAAAATAAAATAAAATAATAAAATAAAATAATATAAAATAAAATAAATAAAATAAAAATAAAAATAAAAATAAAAATAAAATAAAAA
>WUAM01000164.1:2154741-2202267 GCA_024336885.1 Actenoides hombroni | reverse complement strand
AAAAATCCTGAACTGACACAGAGGGACCCTGGGAAGAAAGTCTTGTTTTCGTTTCCACACATTTCTCTTTTATTCCCTACAACACAAAAAATGTACCTCACTCACAGATGTCTGCATCTTGCATGCGTTCCACAACAATATCATTCTTTTTATTGGCAAAGCTCTAGCAATTCAGATTTTTTTAAGAGTGGTATTATGAAGCTTACACAGAGAGAGGTCTAGTCTGGCAGCACAACTTGTTTCTCTTGCAACCGTGTTTTGGGCAGCAGAGTGTACTGATATCTTTTCCCTTATTTCAAAATTAGGGAGGTCTGCCATTTTCTACCTTCCTTGACAGTCACTAAAACCTGGCATCCAGATTTTCATTACTCTGTCTTCCAGGCTACCCTTAATTTGCACTGCTAGCAATACACTGGAAAAGAAAGATTCTGCCACTAACTCAGGAAGCGTCTGAGATGCAAACTGCTGGATATTGGAGGAGTATTCCTGGGGAAATATTATCATAAATTTATTCTGTTCCTATATCCTCAAATATGCATCAACTTCTACCACTGCTGGAGACAGAATTTGGTGCTACAAATATAGTTGATCTGACCCAGTGTAGCCATTCTTTTGTTCTTGGAGTTCATTTGAATCAAAGTGTTTGTTTAGCCTAATATACTACTTCTGTTTCAGAGATGAAATGAAATGTCTTTGATCTATGGATTATAGAACAGCAAGGTATTAAGTAGATTGCATCTTACATTTGCGAGAAAAGTAGTTTAGAAATGTTCTACATCCACTGATGAAAACACATGGGAAAATAGCTTTTTTTAAAAAGCCAAGTATATAGGCAAGAATTATCAGCTTAGAAATGCTCTATATCCTTTGATGAAAACACATAGCACAATACCACTTTTAAAAAGCATAATACAGGGGCAAGAATTAGCAAGGCTATATGATGTAGTTAGTATATCAAAACCAGAGAAATCTCAGACTAGAGGGAAACATGCCAGAAAGTCTCTGTATCATCCACAGAATTCAATCTTGCAGATACACCCTTGTGACAACTGTTCTCCTGGGAAGTCTTCCCTCTAGCTTCTTATTTTGCAGAAATAAGATACATTTGCACAAGGTCCTGAGCCATTTCTTAGACAGAATCTTCTCTCAAGCAAGTGCAAATAAATTCTTCTGGTAACCTTTAGAAGCTGGAAACTAATTCCGAGTGATTAGCACCAAGATCTAAAAAGTTTTGAAAACTTGCAGGCAATCATAAAGGGAAGAAGCAATGCCATGGAAGTATTGCTCAACACAGACTTGATTTCTGAGGGCTCAGCTAAACCCAGTCTTTATTACAGTAACTCATTTCCACAGCTACAGGTGACAGGCAGTCCAAAGTGACCCACGGTCATAATGACATTCTCACATTCAAGAGGACGGAAGACATAACTGCTTCATGTTTGCAAACAGTGCTGAACACTATGAAAAATTAAACAAGAGCAAGCGCTAAGCTAAGTGAAATCAGGGGCATAACAATACACAGCTATATGAGCCCTCAAGCACAGAAAACCAAAATGGCAACTCATCATAATAGTTCCCTTTATAGAGCTAACAGGACAGACAGAGATTCAAACTGGGATCTGTTCAGGCCTGAACATACCATGGGACAAGAGCACTAACACTTCTTAACTAAAAGGACTGATCTAGCCCACAAATGCTCCTGCAAAATCCATACCCAAAAACTTCCTTAGATAAATCCAAGAGGACAACTATGTTATAGTCACTACCATGAAGGCTGGACATCTTTTAGAATGTCCATGTTGATCCGAGTCACATTTTACTTCTCCCTCACTTAGTCTTGGTCCTAAATTTCTCTTCCTGTGTCTGTTTTCCACATTACTTTTTTCCCAAGCATTCAGTGGTATGTTCCTTACCCATAATAAAAACAGGTGAAAGGGAGCAAAAGGTAGTAGTTAGTAGAAGAATTATACCTTCTCTTGGGAAAATGGGAAGTAACTGCATTAGTTAAATGAAAGCAGAGGGATAGATTGAGAAAAATGTCAGACCAGAGACACCACTCCCAGGGGATAACTCCTCAAGGCACACAGCAGCACACAACAAACTTTCCATTATCCCCTGCATTCTAAGATGAACCTATATGGATTCCTCCCCATTACACAACAAGTCCTACAGATTACCATAAAACCAGGACTCCACACATGTTATTTGCATGAGCAGGATACAGTAGTGGAAATGGAGGTAAAAATATATCCATCTTTCTGTCTTTTCTGGGCCTACAAGAAATCTGCTATAATTTTCTTGAAACACATCAGAAGCAGAAGACTGCCAAGGTGTCTGTAGGGCCAACTGAAGATCAGGGCACAAAAGCAGCAATCAGAGCAAAAAGAGAAATCCTTTTGCAGAAATATATAGAAGTTACTGAAGAGCTTTTAAAGGAAACCCGAACTTGCTTTGTGAGGGCACTGAACTGACTAGTACCATGAGTCATGATGGATGTTCCATGAAAAAAATCAAGCCTGTATTCAGTTTAGATCAAAAAAGGTAAATCATATGTGGGGAATTTTTAGGAAAGGGACAGAGAACAGAAAAAAGAATTCTGCCATAAACCTATGTTTAAATCTATGGTTTGTGTATACTTGGAATACCAGTTGCCATTTTGGTCCCTTCCTCCTAAGCAGGATATGGAAGGGCACAAAAGGTTCAGGATAACCAAGGATGTCCAAAGGTCTGGAATGTTCCCTTTGAATGAAGGAAGGTAAGCTGGAATTTCACCCTGAGAAACAGGTAACTTCGAGAATGTATGACAGAAGTCAATCACATCCCAAATGACATGGAGAAAATGGGTGGGCTTTGACTGTTTACAAGAACCACAGGCATCAAAAGAAACCACTAGGAGCCAGGTTCAAAGAAAGCAGAAGTAATTCTTCTTATGACAGAGAGCTCATTGCTAGAGGATTTTTCAGAAGTTGTATGTTCATTTGGATTCAAAGGGACACAGAGTAAACTTAGAAGACCAATACACCAAAGTTCACTAAATACTCACACCAAAGTTCACTAAATACTCAAGAGCTCCATCTGGCTCAGGAAAGCCCTAAACTAACTGAAGGCAGAGAGTGTATTAGAGGAGACATATGCATTTACTTTTTCTTCTTGCATGGTTCTTACCTTTCTCCCTTCTAGCAACAGAGTTGGGCTAAAGGGAAGGGGAAGCACATTCTCATCATCAATCTTTGATTTCTTTCAGAATTATAACCTCCTCACAGTGCCTTGGACAGGGGTTACAGCACACCTGTAGAAAGAAGGTGCTGCAACACATCTTTCACCTGTTCAATAGGTCTTATCCATTAGGCCTCTGATTATTGCTGTGTGCCCTAGTTAGACTGTGATGTTAATAATGTGCAAATAGTCAAGGTCTGTCCAGATGCTGCAGTCTCAGTACAAAATGAAAAAGGGTAGAAGTGTCTTTTTTTGTTCAGCAGCACTTGATTAGAGTGCACTAGAATGGACCTAGACTCAGCACATTGTATTGGAATATTAACATGCAAATATTATCATGTGCAGAGAAGCATTCCAAATCTGTATCTGTTTATGCAAATCCTGTCAAGCACAAGTGTTTAGATAATCAAAAGTCCTTCTAATGAACCTGATTATTTTTCTTAAGTGCTCTGAATAGCAGTGATACACATGAACTACTCCTATCCTGCTGCATACTGTAATTCTTACCACTTCATGCATTTATGCATCTGACTCTAACAAAACATTGTTATTTGATTTAAGAAATATTACAGGACTCCATTACAGGAAGTCTAGTGACACTGCCAGTAATTAAGGCTGTGCAATAGCTCTTTTAATATTTTCAGTCTCTTAGAACAGTTTGGAATTTATTGCAGTGATTTGCTGTGCTGTTCACAGGATAATGTTCTCAAGGACAATGCTAAGGAAAGTGCACCATTTTGCCTGCTTTATAAAATTCATTGTCCCCTTATTAACCATCTCACACATTTCCATGCTTTGAAGCAGCAATCAAAGACATAGGACGACCTGTATGCCAGGACGGTCTTTGGTTTCTCTGTGAAATTCTACTTCAGTTTGGCCAAATTGGATAGTTCTCATGAGCTAAAAACCCTCAGTCTAAGAGCAAAATTATTCTTGAATCTCATTCCACATGTCTTAAGAACATCATCTACTTTCATATCAACTTTCAGCTCAGATATTCTAGCACTGCCTTTTAGCTTAAATAGCACTATCTATTACCTGAAGATTACAGTCCTTGACCCAGAGTTCTGTCATAGCTCTCATACTTCTTCTATACCTCTTCCTTTCAAATTACAGTTTGTATATTTTTGGCTCTTCTAGCTCAAACCAATTTTCTAGCACACATATGAACTGAACAAGGCTACCTAGGATTATGTAAAATATAATACAGAACCTTATTCTATTGCCTAGATATTTCCCTATATCACAGGATATAAGAATCACTGAGGTGGGAAGGGACCTCTAGAGGTTGCTTAATACAACCCTGCTGCTCAAGCAGGGTCAGATAGAATATGTTGCTTATGACCATGTCCTGTCAGATCTTGAATATCTCCACAGGTGGAGACTCTACAACCTCTCTGGGCAGCGTGTTCCAACGTTTGATCACCCTCACAGTAAAAAAAAAAAAAAAAAAAAAATTTTTTTTTTCTTGTGTTTACATAGAATATCCAGCATTTCAGTTTGTGCTCATTACCTCTTGTTCTGTCACTGGGCACCACTGAGAAGAGTCTGGCACCATCTTTACTCCCTCACATTGGGTATTTATAAATATTGGTAAGATTCCTCTGAGACTTATTTCCTCTGAACTGAACAAACCCAGCTCTTTCTGCCCCTTAGATACTACAGTCCTTTAAGCATCTTTGTGGCCCTTCACTGGACCAACACCAGGGTGTGCATAATTTTTTATGCATTCTGAAGTGTTCACTGAAACATCTGAGCATCTTGCACTGATTACAGATGCACTAATAATATCAGTTCATAACCATCCAACTAATACATTGATATATACCTACATATGTCTAAACATACCCAAGTATACCCAAGCTGAAGAATACTTTAGTTGCTTTCAGGCAGGGAGATCTCAGTTTATAGGGACAATTGACAATATTTCTTGCTAAGTACACAAACTTTCAGTTTATAGCATTAAAGTTCAGTTTTACAGTTGAATGAACTTTACAGTTTGGTTACTGCAGACATTATGCTTTGGGGAGTTTAATCTCTTCCAATTTAGTTAATAACTTTTCCTGTGATTTCTTCCCAAATGCTTCAAATAAGACTGATCAAACCAATTGGGTTTTCTTTGTCTGGAAAGTCTGTTGTCAAAGAAATAATCAGATTACTGTGGCATAATCAATTTTTGTAGATTGGTGTTTAATTTTAATTCATTTTCTCTTTTTCACCTAGTTTTTAATTACTTTTTCCTTCAAAATGTGCTCCAAAACTTAGTGTGTAATTGAAGTCAGACTGTAGTTAACCACTCAAAATTTTCCTTTTCAAATAACAGATACTGCCTTTACCAGTACATAATTAAAATATTTACAACTTCACAGATTATAAAAGTACGAGGTTTGGAATCTCAAGAATAATGACCAAAATTATTTAATCATCCTAATTTTGATACACTCCACTCTAATTTTAATTTCACTTTTGTTTGGTCAATTCCATGTCCATACACTTATTCTTTTCAGCTATCCTGCCTGACTCATAAATCAATATTGAAAACACAGGAAAGAAGATATTTTTTTAATCTTATCTGAACTATTTCCAGCAACATCTCCACCTTTGGAATCTTAACCTAAGAACACATGTCTTAGTTACAAAGGAAGTGAGAACATCAAACTGACTCAGGTATAGAGATGAATATTTAAAGTGCTTTATAATGCTTAGTGCTGTGAAAAATGAAGTCTTAAGAATCTCTAAATTCTACTAATCTAATTCTTATCCTATCCATGATCTCTGAAAGAGAAATTATACTGCCCTCTTGACCTTGGTGATTTTGAAATGATGTCCTATATTAAAACATCAAAAGGCTCACAAGGAAATTAATAAACTTAATATGTCTCCAAAATACTTTCATAGCAACATTTACCATATATTACACAATGATGATAGAACATGGAAGAGTTGTTCAACAGTTACACATCTCATATTGTTTGCTTGAAGAAGAGATTAAGAAATATCATACAATCATGTAATTACTATTCTATCATATACTATGCATCCACAATAAATCTGAATTAAGAAATAAATAGAAGTTCTTACAAATTTTGTAGTCTTCACATTTTTTTCCCTTGATTTTCAGTATTTATCTGGTGAACCTACCACTGAAAAATTAAAAACATCTTTCTCATTAAAAGTAAGTAATCAAGAATAAATATCTATGCATACTTTGCTTTTCATTTCCAAAAATACAGTTTCACAGCTGAGATAATACCTTAATGTCAATGGAGAAAACACATTGTTTCCCAGGCAATGTACTGGAACTTCTGCCAATAGATACTGTCTGATACACTAAGGAGTGTTGTGATATCAGCCATTAAGTATCAACTCAGATGACCAAAAAAAAAAAAATCTTTCCTTGTTCTCATACAAAACAGCATTCCAAAACAAATGGAAAGAGGAGAGAAGAAGGCAAGCAACATTTATAGAATAACCACAACAAACACACTACTCTTTTTTAAAAAGTCTTCAAAAATTCCTTGACTTGCACTTTTAAAAAAATTACAGATTTCAAATGGCCCTGTCTAGTTTCTGTCTTCTCTAGCTGGGTCAAACCAGGAGGAAGAATAATGTCTCCTAAGCACTAAGATATCCAGACAATACAGTTTAGTCCTCCAAGAAAGCATCATTTTTATATTGTGTTCAGATTCATATAGTAACCAATAACAGAAGACATTAGCTTTTAAATAATCTGGTGGTGACTTAGATGACCCTTCAAAGAAGAATCATTTTGGATGTAGTAACAATAATATATTTTGTCTAACAAAGGATCTATACGAAGCAACTTGTATTCAGATTAAAGACAGTTTAAATGTGGCACTGAATGTAGCTAATATTGCCTTCAGGGGAAAAGGACATGCACAATCACCACAGGTCAGAGCTTGCACAATAGAAACCCCTCTATATGCCATATGATCAGCAAAATCAGACAAAAATCATTTCTGTATAGATCAACAGAGAAAATTTCCCTAATCTTAGGTAATGGTTTCATGTCAAAATCTTTACATAACCATTTCTCCAGGGATTGCTACAGTCGTGAACCTAGGACTCTACTCATAGAAGTATTACAGCTTTGTTTTTCCTTTGAAAAGGTTAGAAAAAGAAAAAAAATACAATTCCTTATGTGAAGAAAATATATATGTTAGATTTGCAAACCCAGCATGCAACACTGACCATATCCTTCTTGCTGCCTATTTTAAACCTGTAACACCATGGTCACTGCTTTCCAACACACTGAGAGGCCCCACTGTCTTCAGCAGGATTTTGGTTTCCCATCTGACCTGAATCCCACAAGGTGGGATTTTGATGATACTTTTCCTTTTTGTAATATTTATTTTCTGACGTACAGGGTTCTTGGTCTTCCGTTTTCTAGTGGCTCCTTCCCAAACCTAAGCCACTACTTCAGTAGGACCAGAAGAACTTTCCGTGTGTTCCATGGTTTTCTGATCCAAGATTAAAATGGACACATACACACACTTCACACAATTTAACTCAATAGTTTTAGATCTGCTCCCTGATATGGATTATGGTACAGTTCAGCAGACAGTGCAGTCTGCTTTACAGAAGGGGTGACACAGTAGGTCTGTGAGAATCACCAGCTGGAGGGCAGATATACAATAGAATCATAGAATGATTTGGGTTGGAAGGGATCTTAAAGATCACCTAGTTCTAATCTCCCTGCCACTGGCAGAGACATCTTCCACTTGAGCAGGAAATATCTCAAGTCAGCATTATGAACTCTTCATAATGTGAAAACGCTGCCTTACTTATTTCTGTGCTATGTCAACATTCACGTACTGTGCCCATTGTCTTTTCAGTTGTAGTCCATTTTTAAACAGGGAAATTGATTTTAGTATGTCAAAGGTTATTCTTATTAGCAACAAAATTTTATTTTTATCATTTTTTAAATAAAAAGTCAACTCCAACCCCTGCACATCTGAAATTATTGTCATATGCATGTGGAAAAAAATGTAAATCTGTGAAGATCTCTTGGAAAAAAAAATTGCAAAAACATCTGTGTAAATACATATGTACACGCACAACAGTATATACACAAAGTTAGCAGGCACTATACAAGTCTGCAGAACATGTTCATGTGCTACCTTGAAGATAGGAATGATATCTGCATTTTGTCCTGCACTGTTGGTGACGGGAAATAAAGAAACTATTATTTTCCTGGCTGCCTTTTCAAATCAGTTGTTGCTTTCCAACAGACAGTAAAATAATGTAGCATATTTAAACAGGAAATCAGAGATTATGATAAAAAAGTAATTAAAACCTAGAGGTCCAGGATTTAATTTATGCTGTCTCAAATAACCACTTCTGGGAAAACACTGCGTTGAAAAAAACTTGGCCCAGGTACTACTACCTACAAACCATCTGTCTAATCAATCAAGGACTCTAACACACAAACAAAAACACATATGTTATGCTCTGTGTGAATTTACTGATGTCTCCTTTGCACTCAGGCTATATGAACACTCATGTACACTGTATTATCACTTTACTCACACTTCCTTGCTGCTTACACATCATAATGGTTAAAGCAGGAGAAAAAGAATAACAGGTGTTTGATTAATTGAAGTGCTTGTGAGAATATGGCATTAAAATAATTCAGTCGTGCTTAATATTTAAACGTAATAAAATTTATTTTCAAATAGTAAGGATTTGATTAAGGAAATTAGTTTTTCAAAATCTTGGCACCTTGAAAACAAGGTAAAAACATAAAGTTGTTTTTTTTATTAGTATTATATATACACATTTATGTATGTGGGTTTTATCTGGGGGGAAAACCAAATATTCCTCTTTCATTTCATTCCACGTTGCAAGTTCTCACCCCTTAATAAGAGAAATCATGTTATAAGGTTCAGCATTTCCCAGGGCTGAACTCCCAGACCTGAGCCTCATTTATCCATTCCCTAACTCAGAGAATATCCATATACATAAAAATTGTACTAAAAATCCAAGGACCTGCTTAAAGACAAAACAGAGAATGCACATATATAAACTCCTTTCTGCAACTGAAATGATTTCTTTAAGAAATGAAACACTTAGAATTCAAAACAGCAGGAAAATAAAAATACAACCGATTTCATGAACCCTCTATGTTGATTACTAAACCTATGTAGACTATAATGCATATACCTACAGCACCCCCTGGCCTCCAGAATTAAAGGAGTTGATGCAAAAATTGTGGCTGCAATTCTTACAGACAATTCCTCAGGAACAAAATGAGAGAAGAGTGTATTTTCATTGTGTGGCCCTTTTGTCTCTATAGAGGAACTCTGCAATGCGATTTCTCTGGAGATTGCAGTCCATAATATGCAACTATACACTATAAGAGGGAAGAATTTCTTCATCCATTCCAGAGACAGAGATCCTACTATGCACAGTTGACTATTTTTCCACTTCCTAAGTCCATGTAAGGTTGCAATAACAACTATGAAAGAGACACATTAAGAAATTCTAGATCTCCCTGATACACAACAATAAATGTTGAGGATAACAGAAGAAACAGGACTGAAAATCTAAATGATCGGTCAAGTAAATTTTGCTTCTGATTCAATCACAGAGAGACCACAGAAAGCATTTGTATTTTGCTATTAGTAAAAGATGTTGCTCAGGGTAGTCAGACAAACAGCAGGCAAGACAGGAGAGAAAGAAACAAAGACTAAGCAAGGATGGCTGGAAATGAAAAAAATCCACAAGGTGTATAGAGGATGCTTTCATCTGAGGATGACTTTGTTATGGGAGTTGTTTTCCAAACAACTAGAAATCTTTTTTAAAACAGACAGCCTATTAAAGATAAAAATAAAGTGAAAACATAATGTTAAAACATTCAAGGATGTGTCTGTGAATAGAACAGCTGTGCCCAGTAATAACAAGACTTCACATTACTGTAGCACTACCTGGATGAAGATTTGAAGAAATCTGTCAATATTCATCAAATAAAGTAATATCACAGCCTTCCAGCACTCTCCTTGCTTCAGTAAGAAATAGCAGTGGGGAAGGCTCTCAGAAGTCACATAAATTATCAGCAGAGGCAGAATTAGAGCATGGGACAGTGGGTCAGGATCCATAAAGAACAAGACCTAGGGACAACCTGCACATGTGAAACAGACCCAGTGAAATTCATCTCTGAGTCCTGTGCTACAGTCAGACAACTGATCTTCTACACTGCTCACTTTTATAAATTGCACCCTAGTACAATGACTTGTGTATCTGAATGGATTTTCTAAAACATAATCTCTGCCTTGAAAATTACTTAAAGAATTGCATCTTTTCCAATGTTTAATTACTCCCTTCTTAAATATTTGCACCATTGTTCCAGGCTTTTGACATTAATATATGTTCATTTGCTCTCTCAAGGAGATTTCTATTATCAAACTATTATTCATATGCAGAAATTAATAAACCATCACCATTTATAAGGCTGATTACCTTTGGTTGAAACTAAGATAGATGTTCTCCTGGAGTTTTTTAGCAGCTTAAGGATTGGTTTAGTCCACAACTCCAGTATGTGTCTCTTTTGCTGGATTTTATAAATATTTCAGCTCTTTATGCCCAACAATGTTCAGGCTCCAACTACTTTTAGAAGAAACAAGTTATTATGGAATTTTAAAAAGTAATTCAGGTAAACTATGAAACCCTTTTCTCTGCCCATACAAATGGCTAATCTGCAAAAGCTCACATGTGCATGAGTCTGACTGTCTTTGCTGTTTGTCTAACTCACATGGCTTTGCAGGACAAGCTATACTGAAAGGTGCCAGGGTAGCCCTTTAATAACCTAAGTGAAACACACAGAAATCTACACTGAATTCACATTTGAGAAATACGATAATTTGAGTATAGCAATACTTTTCAGAGCAAAAGCAACAAATTCTTTCAGAAAGGAAAGATATTGGGAGGACAGAGGGGAAGCAAGAGCCAAGTATCTTTCCAAAATGAACTTCCTGATGTATGACATTAGCTTTGTGCTGATGGTATATTCATTGTAGAAAGGAATATTTAAATACACATATGGATATATACATATGAATATATACATTATATAATGAAGTCTAAGTCTTTCCTGATACTTGTTCAAACTCAAAGAAGGAAGAAGTTGTTCTACAAAGAAAAAAAAAAAGTAGTTGCTTCAAAGGTAATTACAAAAATTGCATCTTTGTGATTCAGTTCTTTCACACAGATTCTATGGCAGTTTGACTTACTTTGAAGTTAGAATAAGCTGTGGAAATTGAAGACTTAAATTTAGCTGAATTTTTGACTTCTTTGTACTATCTGAAAACACTTTTGCAATCAAAAACATCTTTGAACCATGAAATTAATTAAAGTTTTGTAATACATTCAAGACTGAGAAAAAAAGTCAGAAACTTCTTCAACATCTGAGTGGTTTGAATATTTCACTGTTCTGGCTATGCTTCCGCTCCCTGCTCAAGCCAATATGTGCAAACCTTCCTGACACTCACATCAGTTGTGGAGGTGATGGAGCTGGTAACTGCAAGCTCTAGGGAGACCTCTAAACAGTCTCTGTCTTCAGTAGACCCTGTTGTCAAGAGGATCAAAGGCCATTCATGAAAGAATCACGGAGCAGCAGACATGCCGGGAGCTACCACACAGGGCAGACAATGAGTCTTGGTCAGCAGTGTCACCAGCTGAAAATGTGCAGAAAGAATGGGGGGGACAGTGGAGAGGCTAAAGCCTGGAGAAAAGAGAGAAAAAAATAAAACAGATAGTGACAATGGGAAGGAAATAAGCAAGAGATAAAAGTGATGTCTGTCATCAGTAATGGGACTAGAGAGTTTCCTCCTGAATCAGCCATTAACTGATAACTGCAACCTTATGTTGAAGAGAAATAGTATGGAAACACACAGACAACAATATTTCAGTCTATTCATTGCAACTTGCAACAGCAAAGCCGAGTATGCCTTCCAGCCTAAGCCAAGCCAGAGTGTGTAGAGAGATCTTCATAGCAGCACTGGGAGCAGTTCAGCTGAGCTGGTGGTGAATTATTCCTTCACCTCCCCCTGATTCCAGAACAAAGAAGGCTAAAAAGTCAGGCAGTTTTACTTCAGGTTTTCTTTACAAGTATTTGCTATGTTATCTTCTGCAGAAGGGGCAGGCTTGCCAGCAGACTGCAAGAAATCCTTCAATGGGATGGAGGAAGCCCATGTGTCTTTCTTAGGCTGCGCATCACATTGCCTTACAAATTGACCCACAGGTCAAAACCAAAACAAAACGTAGCACAGACAGGGGAGGTTTCTTTACCTCACAGGCTGAAACATCTGGATCAACTAAAACAACAAAGTTGTTGGTTCAAATACATACCATCAACAGAATGGAAAAGCAGCTTCCCTGTTCTGGTTGCCAAGCAAAAATGAAGAAAATTGCTTAAACCAAACAACTGTATTCTTTTATAACTATTTTATTTTAATTAATGACCCTCAGAACAGGCTAATATCCTCCAAAGTAAGCAGGCAACTTAGAAAGGTGATTTATTTTGTTATTTCAATTTAACAGTTTAAATTTAAATTCAACTTAAATTTTGTAATTTCAATTTAATTTAATATGAACAGAACAGTTCTGATACTAGAAAGGAGGGGAAGAAGAAGGGATAGGGGAGTAGGAGGGAAGGGAGGAAGAAGAGAAGAAAGAAAAGGAAAAGAAGCTGTCAAGTAGGAAATAGTGTCAATGTTCTCATTTACCAAATGGAGTTTAAAGTTCATGAGACTCAATGATTTCTCAAGAATCTACGATCTCTGACAATGTAGAACAGTGAATGTGTCTTCTATTAGCTCTTCTTTCACCTGTGGTATTTCTCCATGTCCCCACGGACTGCTTTTTGGGGACAGCAGTATCAATAGTTCCATGAAGGTAAAGGGAACAGGTTGCAAAAGCATTATCAATCACTTATGCAAAGAGTTTTCTTTATTCCAATATTATAACCAGAATTTATACTAGAAGTAAGAACAAGAAAAGAAAAGAAGTGGGTTAATGACTGCATTCTTAGTATTTCTGGATGTACATATCACTTCAAAAGTACAGATATTTTCTCAAGGTAGGCTGTTTTAATACTGATATGATGCTGTAAATGAATACAGTGCCAAGAATAGTAACCTTGATAATGTAAGTCATTCTTCAGAGCCATAAACTGTGGGGAGAGATGGAAAAGATTGAAAAAGAGGACTAGGAAGAAGAGAAGCCAAGAAAGGAAATTGCATGAGTGATGTGAGATGTGTAGACAAGGTAAGGAAATAATATAAAAAGAAGAATGAGTGATAAGAAGGAGAAAAGCAAGATAAAAGTGGTCATAAAAAAAGAAAGCAACGGAGAGTAGGGCCCAGATCCAGAAAAGCTCTTATGTTCTTAACTTAAGTATGTTATTAAACATATGAAGCACACTACAAATAAAGCTAATGATTTATTTTTTTTTTGCAAGACAGAGGAATTCACAGTCAATGAAAGAAAAGTAACAGTCAAAGAACAATAGTATCTAAGAAAGAAGAAAAAAGCTTAGCAGAAGACTACAGTGAAACTAAATACAGAATGTGATTCATCCTTGTCATAGGGGGCTTTCTTATGACTTTTTAAAGTTAAAGAACCTTTGAATAGTCTAAAAGTCATACAAAGTAACTTCTCAAATCAAAAATTGCTGGATCCAGCATGAGGAAAAAACATACTATTTTACAAAAGAAGAAGAGATAATAATTTAACAAAGAAGTTTACAATCACATAGGTGCAGCTGACAACAATTTGACTGCAACAAGGTGTAAATAGCATTAAGTCCAAATCCATCATATATATATACACACACACAATCCCTTTATAATTTTAAAGGGGCTGTTTCTCGGATATGAAAGCAATGACTATAAAAATCAGCTAAGAGCCTATATTTTTTTCTAGAAAATACAAATGTTATTTCAAAACTTATTAAGCGTACATTATTGGCTGTTGGGTAAAGGTATCATTCTTGAAAATACCATTGTTTAAAAAAATAAAAAACAAAATAACATACACTTCATCTTTGGTATGGAAGGTGAACAATGAATGTAAAACTATACATTTAATAATAGTGTGGGATAATAAAACTTCAGATTCTCAAACCATAATGGCAAGCTTAAATATGGGCAGAGAATATATTCGCAATGTGAAAACAGATATAAGACTGCATGAGTAACAGCAACAGAGGAACACAAAAATAAGGCAGCAGCTCAGGCAAGGAATGTAGCTTTCTAAAATATTTAGGGAACAAAAAGGAATCCTAATATTGGCATCAGACAATTCTTGAAGTGAAACACTGGTATTCTCAATAACACTAATGCAAAAAACCACACAGCAGAATTCAGTAAGTCTGTTCTGGTTTGGGAAATCAAGGTTTTCATTAAGAATTAGAAACTAATATCATAATATCAACAAATAAGGTTATATAAATATATAAGTATACCATGATTCCTTTCAAACTTAGTAACTATTAATTCAAGATATTGGGCCAATAAGATCAATAGCATTTTGTAATATATTTTATCTACTGTGAGGCATTTGATACAATAGTCTGACAAATTATGGTAAAAGTTTGAAACAAAACAAATTGTCATATATTAAAATGAAAGAAAACTGTTTATTAGACTTTTAGAAATGCAATGGTGAATGGAGAAACATCAACAACCAAGAATGTCCTACTGCAAATTGCAGACTGTATTTGGCAGATGTACTATTTTGTATTTTCCTCAGGGTCATGAATGCAAGGGTGATAGCATAATTAACCAGATATGCAGAAAAATACAGTATTGGGAAGAATCATAAATAGAAAAATACTACTTTTAATGAAGAGAAACAACATGATATGTTTTATAACCCTCCTTCGGGGAAACAACATAATTTTTATTACAGCTAAATATAAAAGCATGTATGGGGGTTGGCATCGAGGGAAGCCATTTGCTAGACATAGTGCTCTGTCCTGAGGAGCAGCAAGTGACAAAGGTTTGGATTAGTTCCAGACAGATGACCAGGAGCTGCCAGTATTACTCTGTGCCTATGGAGTTAAAGTAATCCTCATGTCATATAGCTAAGTAGGGAAAAACTGAATAAGAAGAAGAGTCACATTTACTTCTATTTGTCACTGACACACCATCTACTGGGATAACATGTATAAAGGCCAGAAATAAAAAGCACTTTTTAGAAGTACAGGTAATTACCTATTGGAAAACTATTCTATGCTTGTCCAGACTGATTTAAAGAAATTCGACAACGAAGCAAAGGGTTGCTTTCCTATACAGTCTATAAATTCAAAAAGAAAATGATTAGGAGGGGTCCTATCAGTTGTGCTACAGAGGCAGTCAGCCAGGATGGTCAGAGCAGATCTTTTTAGCCATGTAAGCTCTGAAAACAGGACTGTAAAAGCCTTGCATTCATACTGGGGGAATTATCCGTAAGGCAAATGTTACAGCAGAAATGTGTGTTCCCCAAGGTCCCCCTCACAGCACCCAGATGTCAAGAGCGAACAGAACCAAGAGGAGAATGACGTTATGAACTGCAAGATACAGGTGATGTGAAAAACCTAAGCAGAACTGTTGCTCAAAACTGCCTACCTCTGCTGAGATTTTTCCAACTCCTCCAAATGGCTGCAAGTGCAAGAAGAAGGTGACTCATTTTGACTATATTTTCTTCAAATATACAGAATCTCCATCCCAGTACACTAAATTCAGTAACTTGATCTTCACATAAATCAGAAAGATACTGCCAGATTGGAGGGTTTTCAGAGCTAGTAACCTAGCATCAATTAATAAAGTCACTAGGGCATATTTAGCTGGTATATTTTAGAACACAACATACATAGCACATATGTAGGATAGCACAGTAGATGCATGATAACAGCACAACTTATGAAGACACATTTAGAATTATTAGCAAGAAACAAAATGTAGCTGTCAAAAAGCAAAAGATATTCAGCTGCATGACACTATTTGGGCTGGAGGGAGAGGGTGGGCGTGAAAACTTGCTATTGATACTCTTAAAAAGCTATGAAATAAAAACAAACCTGCGCTGAGAGGAACATGAAAGGGAACACCCAGTATGCTTTTACTATTCCTGATTCCTCCAACTGCACCATAGCTGGTGACTGGCTTTATATCCTAAAAACCTCAGAGATGAAACAAAATATGTTGGTAGACAGAAACTGCTCCCATACAATCAAGCAAATATCAAGGTTGTGCATGACTGCAAAACAAAACGTTCAGACACTATTAATGAATGCTTCAGGGAGTAGCTATAAACGTAACCCACAAGATAAGCAAATACTAATTTGACAGGGCCCCATATGTAGGAATTTTGCTATCAAAAAGCCAATTTGTAACAGCAGTCATAAAGCCCTTAAATTAAGCATCTACGTAGAAGCAAGCAAAGCCAATAAATCCCCTAAAATACTGCTTGATTGGAAAAATAAGCACTGCATAGAAATAAAGAATTTGCTGTAAAGGAGATAAACAGAAAAATAGAAGAGCAAAATGTGTGTAGGGAATACACAGAACATATTGCACAGTGATGCAGAGCAAACTTACGGAAAAGCAACACAGCTAACTACCAATGTAAAAGGTTACTTGAAGCAGCTCTTCAAAAAACTGAAGTTGGTGTCTTAATGAGGACAATAAAAGAGAAAATAAAACCCTGGCAGACTAAATGTAAAAATGCACTAAGACAAGCCAAAAATAGTTTGAGAAATAACTTGCAAGGATTTCTTTCTGGGTTGGTTTTTTTTGTTGCTTTTTATTAAACACATCAAGATCAGGAAGCATGCCAGAGTGTCCAGAGGTCTGAAACATAAAGATGTAAAAGAAGCACTGAGAGAAAATAAAGCTGTAACAGAAAAAGTAATTTTTTTTTCATCCATGCTCATAGCAAAGACCTTAAGAGAAATTCAAATAACAGTACCTTTCTTAAGGGAGGTCACTGAAGGATGTGTCTGAAACTTAGTGTCAGTAAAAGAGGTTATAGAAAAATCCACAAAGAAAACAGTAAGAATTCACCAGGACCAGCTGGTGAGTTTTAAAGGAATTCAAAGGTGAAGTTAACAGTATCAAAGGACAGGAAAAAAGACAAAATGGGATATCAGATCTTAAAAGGATTTGTAAATGCAGGCAGAGAGAGTTAAACCTAGGTAGGTGAGAACAAGTGGCCAGATTCAGGATCGGGTAAATTAACTTCTATATGGAACACAATTAGAGCATCCATAAATACAACATTTGAAGAAGTGTCATCGTGAGAGTTTCTCTAAAAGGATTTTTATTCTGGAGTCAATACAAAGGAGAAAAAAAATTGATTCAACAAACTCTGTCTCCAACAGCTCTCAGAGAAACTGAGATGCCACAGACAGGTTCTATGAAGCTAAATAATTGGCTGAAAGGTAGGATGCAAAAACAAATGGTAATGGTTAGGTCACAAGGGAAGCATTTCTATTAGTGCCTCTGTTATGCAATAATTTAATAAGAGACTTGGAAAAGAGGGTGAATAGTGATATAACTAAGTTTGGTGATGATACTGTGTTTGGATAGTAAGGGTGATGAACAACTGCGATGATATGGAAAAGGATTTTGCAACATAAAGTGATGAAGTGGCAGCTGGAATTCAATAAAAATCTGGAGTTTGAAGAGTATATTAAACAAATGATAGCTAAAAATTTGTCTTACTTAGACTAAAAGAAATAAAACAAACATGAAAGGTATTTATAGAGAATAGTCAGATTTCAACTTTAGTCATAAATATCAAGACCTAAAAGGTATTTAAGCCAAAGAAATAAAACTGGCACTGAAAACAAATTTTGTATGGAAATTATAAGCTTCTCAGCTGCTAGAGGGATGAAGCTCTAGATCAGCCTGTCCACAAGAGGAAAAAGAGCCTAACTGTGCTTTAAGATAAATGTGAATAATCATCGTGAACAAATTACACAATCTGGTTGCTATGACAGCTGAGTACTGGGTTAGCCATCCAACTTAGGCTGAATTCAATAAATGAAACTAAAGGAAAAACTTACCAGCATGTAGTAGACACGCTATGACTTGTACCTATACAGAAGCAATTCCCGTAGAAAAGTACCTGGGGTTACTGATGGCTGAAAAGCCAGACATGAGCTGGCAATGTATGCTTGCAGTCCAGAAGGCCAACTGTATCCTGAGCTGCATCAAAAGAAGCATGGCCATCAGGTTGAGGGAGGAGATTCTGCCCCTCTACTTTGCTCTGGTGAGGCCCCACCTGGACTACTGTGTCCAGCTCTGGAGCCCTCAGCAAAAGAAGGGCATGGACCTTTTGAAGGAGGTCATAAAAATGATCAGAAGGCTGGAACAACTCTCCTACAAGGACAGACTGAGAGAGTTGGGGTTGTTCAGCCTGGAGCAAATAAGGCTCTGGAGAGACCTTATTTTGGCTTTTCAATACTTAAAGGGGGCCTATAAGAAAGATGGGCACAGTCTTTTTAGCAAGGCCTGTTGCGACAGGACAAAGGGTAATGGTTGTAAACTAAAAGAGGGTAGATTTAGACTAGATAGAAAGAAATTTTTTTAAATGAGTGTGGTGAAATACTGGAACATGTTGTCCAGAGAATTAGTAGATGCCCCATCCCTGGAAACATTCAAGGTGATGTTGGATGGGGCTCTGTGTAACCCGAT
Organism: Actenoides hombroni; assembly: GCA_024336885.1. Classification (NCBI taxonomy): domain Eukaryota; kingdom Metazoa; phylum Chordata; class Aves; order Coraciiformes; family Alcedinidae; genus Actenoides; species Actenoides hombroni. The sequence continues at coordinate 2,183,356 of WUAM01000164.1, read as the reverse complement.
GTAGCTGAAGATGTCCCTGCCCACTACAGGGACATTGGACTAGCTGATCTTTTAAAGGTTCCTTCCAACCCAAACCATTCTATGATTCTAGTGCTTTACCTATGCAGAAATAAGTCTGCTTAATGCCATTGCTGTTTCTGCTTCACTTTATATCAAGCGAGGGGAGTTGCTTTGCATGCAAGGAGCCTTGTTGATAACTAAGAGGAAGTCAGTCACATGCACAAGATTTCTATCAGTAGACATATCATTAGATTAGTATTTTTGAGAGAGAATGTTACATTGTTATCCAAAATGTCTGCTTTTCCCTTTGATTATGTTTCTATGACAGCAGAGGTAGCTTTAAGTCTGAAGGTCCAGTTTTTGCAAGCAGTTATTTGACTTGTCTGAGCAGATCCAGTGTTGAGACAAATGAATGATAGGCTAGTTAGTTAACACAGGGAGGCAATTAGCTAATAAAAATAAGCTGTGTCTATGTTTTCAGTTTCATTCACAACAGTAGTGAGGTTTTATAGTGATTTCCCCAAAACTTGCATTGGCTTGGTTTGCAGAGCAGCTGGGGTGTACAAAGACCAGATTCCTTTTGGGGTAAATTTAACTGAAATCTCTGCTCCAAAAGCGTGCCAAATGCAGCCCAGCCCCTCACGGGGACATTAGGGTCTGAACACAAGTGGTTCTTTGAGCAGTCTCAAGCAATGTGCCTGGCATTATCTGCCACCTGGAACATCAGACCCTCACTGTCCCACCACAGTACTGCCAGACATTCACAGAGGTGGACACCAACGGCTGGAAACTCACCAGGAAGGTCATGCCAGGAGAGCTGGGCACAAGAGGCATGGTCCCACCCCAACCCTGACATCCAAGTGGAAGAACCTAAACCAGTCCAGCATTTACTAGAAAGATTCTGTTTGTTTCACAGTGGCAACAGGTTGGTTAGAAGGGTTGTGTAATACTAATACAGCTGTTAATAGGCTCAGTTCATAATATATACGTTACCCACGCACAAAAAAAATTACCTTGAACATAAATAGTCATCCAGTGTTTTGTGTAGTTTTCAATAATTTAAGTTACCAAAGATCAGTTTGTTGAATGATTTGGTTTGCTTGCCTCGGGTTAATCCCTGAGGGCAGAATGATTAGTTGCTTGTGCTTATTCCTCCTCTTTTTTAAAAAAAAAACCAAGCAACAAAATAAAGCAAACAAACAAACAAACAACAACAACAAAACAAAACCAAAAACAAAATACACAAAAAAACCTACAAAAAACAAAACAAAACAACACAAAAAAACACCAAAACCATACACAAACAACTGACTCACTCCCTAATTCATAAAATCTCTTGAGTCTCTCTTGACTCCGATTTCTCTAGCTTTTTCTGTTTTATTTTTAAAGGCATTTCTACAATTACATCCTTCATGTTGCTAGGTTTCAAGAGAAAAGAAATAAAGGAACAAATCAATATTTTTTTAAAAAACACAGCTCTTTGTCAAAAGTCCGGAAGAAGCTATGAAAGTAATTTTCTCCTGCTACGTATGTGCCAACATTTCTTTTTCCCTAAATTTACTTTTTTGCTCTTTATGATGGACAATTTGCTTCCAAAACTGTGTCAGCGAGCAACAGCAAATGTTTTGTTAAGATGAAGACTACCAAAGAAAATGAGGTATTAAGGAAATAATTATGAATTTATATAATTCATATGCCATAAAATGACAAAAGTTCATTTAAGTGATGCCTTTGATGCCCTGCTGCTTTAAAACATATGCACGTGTATACATGTGCAAGTTCTTGAATGTCTAGTACACATATACAGAAACATAATTGAAATGCAGTCATGTTTGGTGCAAACAAGCTGCTCAACAGAATATAGCAACACATAGGACAGATTAGGACAAGAAGCAAATTCACAAGAAATGTGCCCAGTTTAAGTTACAGGAAGAATTTGGGTTGGCAAAATGGAACAATCAGATTGGCTGGGACAGAAATATTATCACTCCTTACTCTTGTGAAATATGCCATCAGCTCTCTAATAATCACATGAAATCAGGAGTTCAGGGTTGCTTTCATATACAAAAGTGTCCCAGCAAGATATCAATGCCTGTACAGAAAGTGCCCTTGGGACAAAGCCAAAGGAAATCAATGCAAGCAGAAATTGAATGACTACTTGGGATGATGGGGATGCAGCTTGACATCAGTTGCAGATATATTTGCATATTGGGCAGCAGCCCAGCCTGAGATTAATGGTATTTTGGTATGAATAAGCAGGTTGTTGATTTGCAACTATATAGCAAGATGAGCCCACAAATACCATTTAAGTCCATTAGCTCAAGATTAGTCATGCCAATAAAAGGAGACCCAGTTATGAAATGCTTCCCACTGTATCACTGCAAAACACAGTCTCAGTGATTTTATTTGTAAAGACACAACCAGTTTACCTCCACTTGAAGAACATATAAGGCAAAACGATAAACACTCAAGTTACCCACAAACATACAGAAAACAAAAACTAAAGATTTTACTTCTCTGTTGGTTCGGGTTTCAAGCCAAGTGCTTTCAAAAACATTGTCAAATTTAAAATCTGACTAATTTTGGCTTCACAGTGTTTGTGTTTAGCTACCATAGATGATATCAAGACTGAATAGACTGTTATGATACTCCACAGGCTATCTTACCAGATCTAACCTGTAGCTGCTGTACTATTGAAAGCCATAAAAATGGTGAATGAAAGCTACACAGAACTGAATAGACATAAAACTAGTAGCTGTATATAGAAACATAACTGGACTCTTAAAAACCAACTTTTTGAAACAATTGTGCATAATTCCAAGCTTATTTCTTTGTAGCTCTTTCTTCTGTAACAATTCCATTATTTAAGATAATTAAACACAAGACAAATGGTATTTGTATTTGTACAGGGTATTATCTACAGGTAATAATAACCTGTAGGACTTTGCAGTAAAAAAATTAGTTATACTTGCACATCAGTAAAAATATAGACAAATCCCACAAAATTATATTTTCAAACCCAAATATTTCTATTTTAAAAACCAACTATATTTTATCATTTACACTGTAGAGTTTACTTAAATGTTGAACTGACAGAATTCTGTCCTTTTGCCTGTTAATCTACCTTCTGCAGTAAGTAATGGCAACAGAAATGATTAAAAAAAAGAAAAAAAACAAATAGCAGAGACAACCCAAATTATATGTCTGGGAAATTATAAACAAAATTACTTTTAGTACCTAATATGAAAAAGGGCTTGTTTCAGATCAAAGAGATCTAAAAATTCCAGAAGCTGTAATACATAAATCTAGCCACTGAAAAAGCAAAATAAATATATAAATCTTATAGAGATAGCAATTTTTTTTAATATCAGGTAATTATTTTTAAATCTTGTCTTCCAATTTTATCTTCTTTCTTGGACTAGTCATTAAACATCAGCTAAATTCTGCTAAAGATACTGGCTCCTTGGAATGTGACTTTTTCCTAAAATTAATAAAGAGGCATATTCTACTCTCGCAAAGTCAAAAGCTTACATCCAACTACAAGAAAACATTGCACAAATTTCTTCCATATTCATCTGCAGTGTTGCCCTCCAAAAAGGAAAATAAGAATACTAATAATTTAGTGAGAAAATATATGTTCATATTTTTAAACTGTGTCTTTTTCAGGAAAAAATACTGTGTTTAAATTCCAATTACACTATTTAGCCAGAAATGGAAATGTCCTTCTGAGTCACTGAGTTTAATCTTTCCTATCAAGCCTTCACCTTCTGCAGCCAACTCACTGTGCCTCTTATGAACAGGGACATATTCCAGCCTACCCCTTCCCTGGAAGACTAAACCCATTTACATTTCCAACTCCAGTCTGAATTTATTCACAGCCATAACTGTTTGATTTTGTGTCAGCAATAGCTTTCACTACAAGTATTCATGTTGCATCAAGATAAACAATATTAAAGCAAAATCATCACCTACAGCATTATTGCAGAAATCATTTTTCCTAAACACAAGTCAGGTTATTACCTTTTGACATTTTTATTTAAAATTTATATTCATATATTAGTGTGAAAGGTAGTAAATGAACTCTCTACACTGTCATGTTTGGCAAATGCATTTTATGTTTATAGATCTAAATGTATACATAAACAAAAATTTAAACTTTTGTTTTCACTTTTCACTATTTTTGTACTTTCATTTACTACCACTCACTAGGTCTCTAGAGTACAACTCCGCATACAGTATATGGGACTGGGGCTTAATTTTCTTCTGTAGCTTCCAAGGGCTCCTGTGAGGCTTGCTTCTTTCTCCCTTCCTTCCACATGCCCTGGCATGGCCTTTGCAAGCTTCTATACCCCTTCCTCAGCTTCTGGAGATTCCACACTGAGATTTGAGTACCACAGCAAGACACATGTAGGAACCCAGTCCACATTGACTCTGTCCCTTCACTTTCTACTTAGCGTTTTTGCCACAGTACTCATTAATTTTATTCAGTTTTCTCATTCTCTTTCCATCGATGTCTCCCCCCACCGCTGCGCTATGATGTGGTGACTGAGGAGGCAGCACAAAAAAAAAGTCATGAGAATAGAAATTACTGCCAAAAGTAATTTGGAATAACTGTGAGGAAGAGGTGAAAGACACCCAGCTCAGTGTCCACAGCCACTTGCTCATCAGTGACATTTCAGGTGGCATGCATTAGGCAGTGCCAGCAAGACATGCACCACCATCATTCCAAATGAACCGTTAATGACTGAGGCAGCAAAATGACAAGGTCTAAAATATGAGTGTGACCGTTTAATATTAAAATCCACACATGACTTCTGATGTCCCCCAAAGAAACAGTGCTGTCTACCTCTGCAAATTGCACGGGGAAGATTCTCAGGAACTCACAGGATAGTTAAGGCTGCAAAGGACCGCAGGTACCATCATCTAGAAAAATCCCCATGCTCAAGTAGGGTGACTCACAGCAGGTTACGCAGGGCTGCATCCAGTTAGCTTCTGAATATCTCCAAGGAGAAATACTCTACAACCTCTCTGGGCAACTTGTGCAACTGTATGACTGCCCTCACAGTAAAAAACATGTTGGGATTTTTTTCTCCTTTTTTGCCCTGCTTTATTTATTTTTTTAAATATTTTCGTATGTTTCTTTTCAGAAACAAAGACAACAGATGAGCATGAATGAAATTAACTAAATACGCTAGTAGGCAAAAAAAAAAATAAGAAGTGATAACAGATCCTCTAATTTAACTCGTATTTTACCAACTGCAATTTCTCTGGTTACCACAGAGATTGACACATTTCTTAAGATGGGAACTCATGTTCACAAGTCCTAGTGTTGAGTTGTGGGAAGCGACAAGGTATCCAGGTCTGAGGAGAGATCTCAAAATTCCTGTAATGTGCATGTCAGTACTGTGTAAACTCATGAAGCAAAGGCAAGCAGGCAACACTGGGATTATACTTCCCTTACATTTTTCTGAAAATCAGTATAAACAATCTTCTCTCCTGCACATGCTTCACTTTTTCAACAAATCCAACACAAACTTTTAAACAAAAAAAGTCTGTAAGACTGGCCCCTAAGTTGCATCCAGTTTGCATAATTAGGTTGGCTTTTTCTAATTGTTTTCAGTTTGAGTCAGGTATTTGCACATAGGTGCTGCTGTGCTTCTGACACTGCAGAAATTCAACCAACACAGAATTTGGGACATAATTTTTTTTCAGCGCCTACGATGATAGAAGGAACTGCACCGCAAAACTAGCATACCTCACCATTGCTCTTTGCACTTTAGTGCTGTCATTAAGTGATATTTCTCTGTTCAAAATGGATTTTTAGAGGAATTAAAAAAAAATAAAATATTTCAAACAATCTGCCACCTAATGCCTGGTCATTATGGTATAGATCAGAAAAACAGATAAAATAACAAAATGTGCAGCAATGGCCTCTGCACATCCAAGTGATATAATACAGTGTCCAGGCTACAAGTCATGAAGGGAAATTAAGAGATTCCAGTCTATTTCATTATGTCTTTCACAAACACTTGTTCTCAAACTTTTCTATGATATCAAGGCATATCACTTAGAATCCAAATTTAAAATAAGCCTTTGAAACTTAAAAGTAAACTCCAAAGAAAGCATATGTAATTTGGAAGAAAAAAACCTGAACAAACTAAAACAAATCAAAACAAAATCTCAAACCACAATTAAATATAAATTTAGTAAAACATGCCTATAACCTACTATGGAAGAGAAGGATTTTTTTAAAATTGTATTTATCAAAAAAAAATGTATATATATAGCTGAATTAGACAAAACTACTACTCAGTAATAATTACTAGGTAAATTTTACCTATTCAGTTTAGAGCCTGTCTTAAAAAATAAAAAGACAACACTCTCACTTTGTACCAAGAAGAGCCTCTACAGTAAAATGACAAATCTCACCAAATGCAGGATTTCAATATCATATAGTTTAAGTGCTGCTCAGGATCAGCTCAGATCAAAATACAGTATTTCACTTCATTCATACCAGAAAAGTGATACAATGCCTCACATACATAACTGCCCTTTAATTGAATTAAATCCTTTCAACACTGTGTCTCAGCCAATTGAACAAGATACCAGCATGGGATTTCAGATCATTTTGTTTACTTTTGTCCTTCTACGTAAATGATCGATTTTGACTAAGGGACAGGAGGACTCACACCATTCTTTCTCAACTGCAGCATAGGATTTTTGACACCGTCTATAGCACACATTAAAAAAAGTACTACTACACCTGAAATAATCCTTATTAAACTTAAAACATGATTTAGGCAACACTTGGAATGCATTTGGTTTGTTTTCTGTTGTTTTTTTAGGCTTCTCAACTACACTGCAGGACACAGGAAAAAAGGAACATAATAAGAAAAGTAACGTTAGAAGGAGTAAAAAATAAAACAAAACAAAACAAAAAGAATCTAGCTCTAATCATTTCCATAGGTATTATTAGGTGTGCCCAGCAAAGGTCTGGGGTAAAAGCAGCATTTAAAATTGAGTGTGAGAGACAGAAACTGAAAAAAAACCAAGAGTTTTTCCTGACTTACATAGATCCCAGCAGGCTGGTGCCATTCCCTCTGCAGGGTTCTCACTGGCCGAGAGGATCACATGACACAAGGAACCAAAATAGAAAAGTCTCGGGAGCAAGGAAGCTGAACCAGAAGCACATTTGCAAGGAAAGGCATATCGCAGGCACAATAACACGCCCTTAGCAGCAAAAGGTGATAAATTTAGTTGGGAACTTAGGCTGTACTGAAAAATGGGCAATGCCTTGAACCTTGCAGCCTGGCATCAGTCACCTTTTTGACACACGGGGAATGTTCTCTGCTATAAATCTCAGTCCATGTCTGGACGTAACTAAACCTGGTAACTGCTCTAATAAATCTCAACAAATTACCAGACCTTAAAAGAAAATAGTATTGATTTGATTTTAAAATAAATCTATTACAGCTTAAAAATACACTGCCACCGCTGGAATCATTTACATCTTCAAGCTAAGGTTTTAGTAGTTTCTTTCTAGAGAGGAAGCAATTCTTTTAAAAGCATAAGCTCTTAACATAATTGAATGAGCTGTAAACACACTTTGAAGATTGCTTTCGGTTCTCTGTCAAGTAAAAAATATGGTTGCAGACCTATACACTAGTAAAACACGCACCATAAATCTGCAATTATAAATAAAGAGAAGGTTCAAAGAATCCGAGGCAAAAGCTGCACAGATGAATTAGTGACCAAAGGTAAGTTCTATACAACAGCAAAATATAGTCTGATTTTGAGGCTGTTGTTTAATTATCCCTGTTAGAAGATAAAAGACACAGCAGTATGAGGGAGACCATGATCAAGAAAAAGAGAAATATGCTGCATATTGTAAAAGGACAAGAGCAGGAAATAATTTCTTGTTCTAATCTTTAAATGAAATCACCCTCATCTTGCAGTCATAAGGCAAAATGTTTAAATGCCCACCTTTTCAATGCAAATGGTTCACAAGGGCTCTTAGATAAACACAGGAGTAGAGCATGCAATGCAAAATCGTGCATAGCAGACTCCCACTGTGCAAGAAAAATTGAAATAATATTAAGAAGAGTCAAGAAACCAAATTATTCTCTGTTCATTAAAAAAACCCACAAAGGTAATTTTTCTTGATAGTAAAATCCCCCCAAAATATGTACTTATGTATCAAAATATGTACATAATTAGATAATACCTTCAATCAAGACAGATACTTTGATATTACCAAACTAAGATCCATTTTATTATATAGGATATCCCAATACTTTCACCAAGTTTTTCACAAAGTGGGGTACTATTCCACATAAACATGGTAGCATAAAAAAGCTCTTCATATATTGCCTGTTCCTATCAACTGTTGTGAAAGGAAACATGAGCATCGACTCAAAGTAGTAGAATAGAAGAATACACCAGAGCTGTTGCCATTGATTACCTAAATATAATGGAAATCTTTCCTAAACTCCTAAATCTAAAATATTTTGAGCTTATTTTTTGGAAAAAAAATACAGATTTTCACACCTGTAGTACATGTTATTTTGTATATACTTCCAAATACTCTGCCAGGTACATGACTTTTATCACTGTGTTCTTAAGAAAAGATTTGCATCACTTCAATTGTGCCATTTTGCAGATAATGTGGCAGAACGAAAGCCAATGGAAGCTTCCCATTCATCACAATAAGATATGTACTGGATCACTGAAATAAGTACACAAAACGGTGGATTCTGTCATAGCCCTTAAAAAAAAAAAAAAAAAAAGAAACAGAAAACTGGCTTCAACTACATCCTGTTCATTGATTTTAAAAGCCTGGATAAAAAAAAATCATCTCTTGGATCAATTTTAAATGTAAAAACATCACACTTCACCATATTTCACAGAAGGCCTAGATAAGTGCTAATATCTTTGTCAAAGTGTTCTCACTGTACATCCCAAACATACTGCAAATCATCGCAGTTAACCCCTCTGTGGCTGAATACATAGCTTATTATAAAATAAGCTTGCGTTATAAAATGTTTGTGTCTTATTTTCCCACATTTTGTTTTTCAGTTTGAAATTCTGAAAGCCACAAAACCCATGTAATGGGAGCTATGCTACAATATTCCACCACAGGTAACTCAATGGCATGAAAATGTAATCATATGGAGAACAAAGCTACCGGCAAAGACAGTGAATCAAACGGCTAGAGGAATGCTAAAGTTGGGAAGGAAATACACACTTGTGGAGGAAAAGCATGGCAAGGAGAAATTACACCACCTAGAAGACAGAGTAAAGAGCCTTAAGTAAAACCAGAAAGAATGTCAATAAATTCTGGAGCTTAATAGAGTGAGAAATATTTGGAACAGAGTAGAAGATCTGTTTAAACAACTGGAAGCAGGGCATCAGGTCTGCGTTATTCTACATGACTGCTCCTCCCATTTTTTTAACACTGATGTATAGAAAATTGTAGAATCATTTAGGTTGGTAAAGACCTCTAAGATCATACAGTCCAAGTGTTAACATAACATTACCAAGTCCATCACTAAACCATGTCCCTAAGCACTACATCAGCACCTCTTTTAAAGACCTCCAGGGACGGTGACTCCACCACTTCCCTGGACAGCCTGTTCAAATGTTTAACAAATCTTACAGTAAAGCAGCTTTTCCCAGTATCCAACCTAAACCTCCCCTAGCACAACTAGAGGCCATTTCCTCTCATCCTATCACTTGTAACTCGGAAGAGTCCAACCCCCACCTCAGTACAACCTACTGTCAGGTTAGTTGTAGAGAGCAATAAGGTCTACCTTCAGTGTCCTTTTCTTCAAGCTGAACAGTGCCAGTTCCCTCAGACGCTCCTCATAAGACTTGTGCTATAGACCCTTTACCAGCTTCACTGCCCTTCTCTGGGCATGCTCCAGTACCAGACCGTCTTTCTTGTAGTAAGGGACCCAAAATTGAACATAGTTTTCCAGGTGTCACCTCACTGGCGCAGAGTACAGAGGAATGATCATTTCCCTCCTCCTGCTGACTACACTATTTCTGATGCAGGCCAGGATGCCATTGGCCTTCTTGGCCACTGCTGGCTCATATTCAGGTGGCTGTCAATCAACAGCCCCAGGTCCTTTTCTGTTGGTCAGCTTTCCAGCTGCTCTCTCCCAAGCCTGTAGCTTTGCATGGGGTTGTTGTGACCCAAGTGCAGGACTTGACACTTTAGCAGTGCATTGCTAAAATAGGCATTTGTCAAATGAGCAATTTGACAAATACTGCATTTCTATACTCAACTTGTTTACTCAAATACTGTCCAACAGACATGTACTATTTTACAAAATATCTACTGAAAGTATAATAGGGACAAACATTGATATATTGACCTGCCCTGATAGTACATTATGTTTTAAAAAAAAATAAAATCAATTCATAGAAACATGTGTACCTATTTTACCTTCTTGGTAGGTATCTTAATTCTTCAGCCAGAAGAAAGCAAGTAATTTTTTCCAAGCTGTAGACTCACTTATGTCCCAGAGGTATGACTAGATTGATCCATTTTTCTGAGAGAGTCTCTTCATAAATTAATAGAACACTTAAACAAAATATCAGACCAAGGTCCTGTGTGACTTAATCTAGGTGATCCTGCTCTGGCAGGGGGGTTGGACTAGATGGTCTTTCTTGGTCCCTTCCAACCCCTAACATTCTGGGATTCTGTGAGGTTATTCTACATCTGCTTTCAAACACAGTATTTGGAACTATTTCTATTCACAATACTAATATACCCTCAAACAGGTTTTCTTCATCACCACCCAAAAATTTGTGTCCGACTGCTATCACCAAGTTCCCATATGTCCTAAAGGGACAGTTTTCCATAAAGTTAGGGGAAAATTTCAGTACAAGTACATGAAAATAGACTAATTACATGTTCATCCTTCCTTATTCACTTAGTTTAGAGCTGTTTATTTTGAAAGAAAAAAAAAAGCAAAAGGAAGAAAATCTACTATACATTTTAGTTTTGACTAACATACAAAAAAGTAACTTAGATCATTCTTTTTTAATCTCTCCTGTGTACAACTGCAATCAACAACCTTTTAAACAAAATGTAGTAATCTTTGTGCCAAAATTGGTCTTTAAAAGCCTAAAGATAATCCTGTGTAACAGATGGCTCCCCTAATTTATTTGAATTTACCACACACATCTCTGCAAGTTTACTAGTAGGTGGTGACACATCTGATCTAAAAACTAACATACATATGTTACTCACAAACTGTTCTGGAAAATACTATCCTCATGTAAGATATTTATACCTATTTAGTGACCTTCTATGATTGAAGATACCAAGAAGCAACATAAAACTAAAAGATCATATCCCCCTCCCTCCTGGCAAAAAATTATCAAATCTCTTCTAATGGAATAATAAAACTTAGCCCTCCTACTCTAGGGATGACTGCTTCCACGTAAAGATTTATTTTTTTTCTCCTTGCTTAAAGTTCATTCTAAATTTTCATCTCTACCAGATAAAACACCTCACAGAAACACAAACACTAATTGAGTAATTCTGTGATGCAAGGAAGAAGAGAATGAAAATAAGAGACATTTCTTAATCTGTTTACATACATAATAATACTTCACACATTGAAGACAATAGCTTTGCCACCACCTTTCAGTTATCATTCTCAATAGACATAGCAGAAATAAAACCAGCATAAAACTGACAAGAGAAATAGCAAAAATCTGGGAAATATCAGGTTATATAGTATTATGCTCTGTGTCAGCCATCAGTAGGTTATAACTACAATTTATTCCACCTAATATTTTGCAAAGAGTAGGATGTACAATTCTTTTTTTTTTTTTTTTTTGAAGACTGCTACCAGGTTAGTTATATTTCAATTTAAACAAAATAAAAATATGTATGTGTCATAAGCATTTAAAATGTAACTGAGATTTTAACTTTGGGTTATTTTGATACAGTGCAATTCCATGAGATATTTTGCTGTAGTAACTCATGCAAATTCAGTATCTTTAATAAGGAAGGTCCTTACCAACTTTTTTCCTGTCACCTAATGTTACTAATCAATTTAGATTCTGTACAACTGGAATTTAGACTTTAAAACGGCACTAAAAATGTATGTTCAGAAAAATATTATCTAAAGAGTATGCACAAGCAACTACATATCTAAGAGCCTAGTCTATGTCAAGAGCATTGAAATTTGTACAGAAAACTTCAGGTTGCAACAGATTTATTCAAACGAAACATCCCTGTGATCAGATTAAGTTCTTGCTTGATCACCAGCCATCAAAAACATTATTTGGGCCTCACATTTCCCATATGCCATTCAATAACAATCTCATTGTCATCATTTTCACCATCTGTTCAAGAAAGGTCAGGAATTATATGAACAAATTAATTCCTAGAAACATAATATTAAAAATGGTTTAAACCAAAAGGTTAAGCAAATGAATTTCCTCATTACAGCTGTTAAGCATTAGGAGAGAAAAAGTCCACTCAAGTCAGTGGACAGATCAGCCTTACTTTGGCCTCAAGAGTACCAAGAAGCTCTTTACATACATTTTTCTATCCCCTAACACTAAGATTGTGAATGCCTAGTAGCAAATCAGATATAAGTATTGGTTTTAGCAGAAGTATCTGAGGTAGGTGAATTCGCATGATTTACATGACATGGGTTTCATTTCTGAAGTATTCAGCTACAGGCGCTTTTTTTCCTTAGTCCCAAGACTTTAATTCAAACCAGAATCAACTTCATTGTCTTCCACAGAAACTTGATTAGTCATAAACTGTGAGAACTTTTCCTATTTGATTTAGCAAATCTATAAATTGCCTCACAGCTAATGAAAAAATCCTGGAGGCCTACCAAGTTAGACACTAGACACTTGTGATTTTTTTAGTACTTCAAAATCTGAGTACACAATCAGGCACATATTAAATAGATCTTGGTTTTATACAGTTATAAATATATCCCTTCAGAAGGGATGCAGGAGGAAAAGTCTACAAAACTGAGCAAGCAAAATGTTAATACTGGAAATACACATTGCAAGACAGAGCTAGGGCTTCATTAACATTCACAAAATATGTGATTTAACAGGGAATTCCTCCATTTCTGAAAGATATTTAAAAAAAAAAGTAGAGACTGTGTTAATAAAAAACTGCATACAATTGCAGGAAATGATACCAATTTAAAATATTAGACAAAGATGATCCACCTTCATTAATTTCTCTACTACCTTTATGTACATCTATATTCCTACTATTAGGAAGTGTCTGAAGTCATGAAGCTCAAACTTGCATTGTTGACCTGCCAAAACCATGTGTTCTTATGGGTGACAGACTAGTAATAAATTTAGGCCTTTTCAGCTGTTTCAATATCTCCCTGTTAATATGGGCCATCTCTAATCAAAAGAACATTTTTCAGAGATTCACTGATAAATACAATAAAGGATTGGCAGACATTACAGGTGCATATGTACAGTTGGAGCAAAAAAAAAAAATCTTGAAAGAAGATAAAATGTAAGGAGAGAAACAAAGAAATAGATAAAAGTTCACAGGAATGCATTAAAAACCTACTGCTTTTTGGTAGCCTTTATGTCTCCAATATTATTACCCATGCAAAGCTGTTTTCCTGATGGTCACTACAGCTGAGTAGATATGTTCAAAATACTACTATTCAGGTCAAGTGTTAATAGATCTGTAGACACAGTAACAGAAGACATTCATCACAAATGACAAAACCTGCTTCAGAGTCTGTGTGTATACTAAATACGTAATGCCAAGATAAATGCTACCATGGCTGCACATGGTCCAACAGCTTACAGTTAGTTGAGATATATCAACATAGTCCACAGTCCCAACTTTCTGTACAGTGCAGAAGCATCCCAAGCAAGCTACTTGCTCACACAGATTATTCATTGTTATTGAAGAATATAAAGAGCTTTACAGAAAGACGCACATGGAAAATCCAATGTATGTCACTGTACAATTTTCTAAGATCTATCAGATAGCCTAAGTAAAGGCAATTTGCAAAAGAATATGCAAAGCATATCACTGGCAGACACCAGATTGTAATCTTTTATCTTATAAATTTCTTCCTCAGACACAGCAGGCAAAATTTGAAGGCCTATTTGTTACTATTAAAGTGTATATACTTTTGGCCACCAGCACAAAATACAATGAACGAATAGCTTTTTCCTTTATATATTATTATTATTTATATATACATTATTATTACATATATTATTGCCAAAAAGATGAAAAATTTGTGAAGTGGTAAGAAAATGATAAAAATATAAGAGATAAAATAACAAATCTTAATTAGAGTAGGCTTTAGAATTCCAAGATAAACAACAGGGATATTAACCCATGCAATCCACTGAATTAGTAAGGGAAAAACAAGGTTTGTTGTTAACACAAGTATTTTTCAGTTGAAACTCAAATATGATCACATTTGATTACCTGCCCTTTTATATTAGTAGCACAAATTGATAACAGAGCTTCAATTCTGTAGCTGCTTTTTGAAAAAGCCTTAGTGAAGTCAAGGGAAAACACACCTGTATAAGTAACTCTTTCCTTTTATCATTTGGCATGGGATGTAGGTGAACGAATAAAAGGAGAAGGGAGAAGATCAAGAGAGATGGAAAAGGTAGGGACTACATGTTTCATAGGAGTAATTTACAGAAAAACCAAATGTCCCTTCTCTCTTCTGCTCTCTTTCTTCCAACTTTTCATTAAATATGACCACCACATGGAAATGCTGAAAATGTTTGGGTGCAAGAAGAAACTATCAATAGATTGTCAAAAACATTTTGTTTGGCAGAAAGGAAGTGGCTGCTGTCAAATATTTGAAAAAGGAAAGAATTTTTTGTTAAATATCATTACAAACATTGCAAAATGAAAACTAATTTTCTACCAAAACATCAAAATATTTTAGCATGACAATAACAAGATAGAAAGCTAATGATTTTTCATAATGCTTTGTTAATGGTTTCATTTTAACTGGGGGGGGAAAAAAAGGGGGGGGAATAAATTTTATAAATATTTTTTGAGGAGCACAACAGGCTTTTTTTGCCATGAATTTCATCCCTCTCTAAATGTGACTAAATCAGGCACGGAATTAAAGCATTTCATACTACATACACACAATTCCAACATACATGCAGTTAACCCAGAACAATGTACAGCAAGAAGATGATCCTTTCAGAAGTTACCTATCTTGCAGAGTTAGAAAAACACAAATTGCTTCAGAAATACAGTAGCACATTAGTAGTAAAGCACATTCAGCTCAGATTGCATATTTTTGAAGCTGAAATTGTCACTAGTCATTAATGTCAACAGTTAGGTGAAAGGGAATTCTGTTATCTTTATTTAACTTTGCTTCTACAGCATCATATTTAGAGCACAGGGTCTGTTTAAAATGAGTAATAATTTGTTCAAAATAAATACATCAACACACAGCATAACCTCCAAAACATAGCATAGTCTTCAACATGTACTAAAAAAAAAAAATTGCATTTAATTATTTTGATTGTCACAGAACTGTAGCCATATATAAAACATTTATTTACCTGCATATGGGTTATATCAGAGCACCCAGCTCTTCTGCCCTTACAGTCAGGGCAGGATGGGTGCAGCAGCCAGAACACCAAGCAGGATGGACACTTCACCACCTGAACCATTTCTCTATTCCTGGGGAGGTTGAGTTTCCAACAGCAACACATGCCTCCTTCCATTGGTGTGAGTCATGTACTGCCTCTTTCACTTCAGATCCACACCCTTTTCTGCCCTATCACTTCTATATTATATAAGTGAAATGTTAAAGAAGAGAGGGTCCACAGATAAAGAACAGTAATAGGATTCATGGAAAAAAAATGTAGTGCCTGAATTTCCAATGGAGGAAGTGAGAAAACGATGAAAAAGGAAAGTTCCCATCCTTCTCTTGTTTCTCTTCTCCTACAAAAATTTTGTTCATATTCACTGAATGTAAATTTGACCAGCTGGTATATTATTACTTGTCACTACTTGTTGATGTCCTGTTCAAAAAGAGGAGATGAGCTGTGATTTACACTCATGCACAATACCCACATTAATCTGTGACTTGCCAAGCCAAACAACCAAACCCCAACCTGTATCTGAACACAGAGATTCCTGTGACTTCTGTAAGGAAAAAGAGGAAATATATACTATCACCCAGAAACACATCTGAGGCAACAACCTTTCTTCTTAGGGGGATGAGGAGCTAAATGTGTGTAGATAGCCTGGAACAGGCAAACACTCACATTTGTGAATCTTTAGGCAATACGACATTGCCAGATTCAGCTGCACTGCATCTGTTCGCTAGCACAGGTGGCCACTAACATAAATAAAGCTCTGAGTCTCTACTTGTAGCTTGCCCAGGCCCTGCTTTCTAGGACCTGGATATCAAGCAATAGCTAAACCTTTGGGACATAGGTGAGAAAAACTAAAAATGTAAGAGGTCAAGCTTCTCTGTAGCCAGGTGAAGACTGCAGAATGAATGCCTAAGAGTATGCTTTCACTGCTTGGCCCAAACCCTGTTTGTAATTATTGGATTTATCCAGTACACTAGCAGTCAGATGATGCCATGAAATGCTTCAGTCACACCATTCCTTTTGGTAGACTAACATCATAGCTACGGAAGCTATTTAATTAATTTTCCCTGTGAAGATCAGACAACATTAATTGCCAGTAGCTGAGATTTACACAAACACAATGTCTCATTCCCAAGAAAGTAGGTTTCCAGTTGGACACCAAGGATGTGTCATTTCAATGACCCTCGCAGGTGAGCGACCTCTAGAAACAGTGCTGGACAGCAAACTCTATCCTCTGTATTCAGAGAAATAAAGACCACCAGGCAGTAGATAGGGCAGGCCATGATGGGTGAAACAATCACCCAGTAGCAAGTCCAAGCACCATCCATAAGCAGATGTCTAGGGAGGAATAAGAACAGCTAAGCACCCATGACATTTCTCGCCATACTTGACCAATCTCCAGCTATTTTCATCTGTGGAGACTTCCTAAGCCAGATACAGCTTGTGAAAACCACAAGCAGAATACGTGTATGTCTTTGGGAAAGGTTATTCAAGGAAAGAACAAGAACCCAAGGATTTCCCTCTTAGCTCTAGCTTAACATGCTATATTTTCAGTAAACACATGCTTGCAAAAATCTACAAAAAAGCCAAAACCTAACAGAGAAACAAGAAACATAAATAAAACAAAGGTCTTCTGTCCTGTTCTCAATCCTACTTTGCAGAATAATTTGGCAGAAACCGTCAGTAAATTTATCCTTAAAAGTACTCTATATTTTAATACATTTTTAAACCATTTTTTCTATCAACAATGAGGAAAAAAATCTGACACCTCCATATATGTAGAACGGGATATAAGGAAAGGAACTGCTTTTAGTTTTTAATGTTGCTCTTCTTTAAAAAAAAATTACCATCTTCTCATTTTCAGATTCCATAAAAATATGAATCAAAAGCAATTATTTTGAATTATTTTGAGAATTCACAAAAACCAAAAGGAACTGAAAGATGACTTCTAAATTTGTGGGACTGTGCACCCTTTTAGCAGTAGGAAGCAGTCACTGCAATGAAGCAATTAATACTTTAACACACAAGACAAGAACCTTCCTTGAATCTTGTGCTTTAAGTAGTTGTTGCTGACGGAAAAGAAGCAATCCTTGTTCTTTGTACTTATGTGTCTGAAATAAAGGTGACGGGGAGGGGGGGGGGAGGGGGGAAGTGTATTAAGCTTGTTAAATACGAATAGATTAGTTCACACTACATGAACATAATAGCCACCTTGCTCCAAGTTTGTTAGTCATCTCTGACCATGCAGCAATCCCACCAGGCTGCTGAGTGATAAACTGATCCAATGAAGCACACCTCAGGCAAATATACTCAATCAACAGCAACCCTAACACACTTAACTTTACACAGAAATCTGTCAGAGGTAGTGAATCCTTTGATGGCACACCACTTTAACCATATCATTGCCTTTTCATTTAAATCTTTTTTCTCAAATTCAGTTATCTGCTTTTTGCATCTAACCCTCTAACAAATTTGCCTGAAGGCTTTTCAGAAACACAAGTTAGTGAGCTCTGCAAGAGGGAGACTAAGTGTGTCAGAGGAAGTGCAGGGCGAAGCAGGGAGAAGAAGGATAAGGCAAAGAGAGAGAGGCTGATGTAGAGCACTGAATAACCACCCATGCTGCTCCTTGGCTGCCAAAATAGCCACGTGAGCCCGGTCAGCACAAGCTTCAAGATCTTCCTCTGACGATTGCCTCTGCCTACTCAGGTATTCCCTCTATCACGGGTGGGTGGCTGTGGCAGCTGCAGCAGCTTCCTTGCCTTTGCAGGCACTTTTGCCCTTGCAGGCCTGCACTGCAATCTATAGCTAAATTCTACCTAAAAGACAGGAAAAGCCTAAAAAACCTCACTGGAAAACCGAGAGGAAAACAGAAAGGGAACTGTCAAGTCAGGCCTAATGTTAAAGTCAGGTACAGAGTTCAGGCAAGCTACAGTTACTAGGACATAAACTCAGAGCTCCTGACTTCTTTATCAAACTGTTACTCCACAGATCAGCAAGTTGCTCAGCCTCATGATTTACCTCATACAGAATTCATAAATGCTGACTTTAAAATCATAATTACTGTAGTAGTAATAGGCTCTTTCTTCATAGTTTACGTGTCAGACCAAAGAGCTAAATGAAGAACAACTTGCATGCAACTCAGCAAGCACGTTTAGAGGATATAACTCTCCTTATGCCATGTTTCCTTCCCTTCAAGCATATTTCTTACCTTAAAAAAACTCCTCATTCTCTCATGTTTCCAGCCTTTGTGTGTTTTTCTGATAGAACTGTCATTCCACATGACTGCCAATCCTAAATAGCTAAAAACCATGTCTTATTTCAATAAAGATATGGTCTAGGTTTGGGAGCATTGGGTGGCTTTTTTTAACTTAGCTTCACTTTTCTTTACCTTTTGGACAAAAATTTCTAATTTATCTTAGCATTTGTGAAGAACAGAAGCTCATCTTGAAAAAGGAACATAATGTAATCACATGACTCTGCCTTTTTGTTAATTAACAAAATTCCCATATTGTGTAACCTGCAAAAAAAAGCCTAATGAAGCTCACACAGACCACACTCTTCATGTCTGCCACTTGCCAGAAATCCTATCCTCCTGCCAGTGCCTCCAAATCCCACCTCTAGCTCAGTCCCAAATTGCACTCATCAAGCCCCTTGTACACTTGTATTCCTCACTTTTCCAATACTGTTTCTTTGTTTCATTCCAAACCATACTCTTGCTCATTTTTTCTCCAGAATCAGCAGTCTGTAGAATTGGCGAGTCTTCACTCATTGCAGATCTCTTCTGGCTTGATCTGCCTCCCTCCCCCTCCAAGAGGAGGCAAAGCACACACAGTAGTTCTTATCCTCTGCTTCCAGTGCCCATATGTCTGCCTACTTCCCCCTGACCAGCATTTCCAAATCCTACCAGCCCTCTGCCACCTCTCACCCCCAGCCTTACTGAGGGCAGAGGCCATTCCTGGCCAGATCATTTTTAGTGCTGTCACATGGCACATACAGGACAATCAGGGGATCAGGCCCAGTCAACATGGGTTTATGAAAGGCAGGTCCTGCTTGATTAACTTGATCTCCTTCTATAACAAAGTGACCCACTTAGTGGATGAGGGAAAATCTGTGGATGTTGTCTACCTGGACTTTAGTAAAGCCTTTGATGCTGTTTCCCACAATATTCTCCTGAAGAAAGTGGGTTGTCATAGCTTGGACCACTTGCTGTGTGAAAAACTGGCTGGATGGTCAGGCCCAAACAGTTGTGGTGAATGGAGTTAAGTCCAGTTGGTGGCCGGCACAAGTGGCGTTCCCCATGGCTCAGTATTGGGGCCACTTCTCTTTAGTATCTTTATCAATGATCTGGATGATGGGATCAAGGGTAAGTATGCAGATAACACCAAGTTAAGTGAGTGTGTTGATCTGCTTGAGGGTAGGGAGGCTCTATAGAGGGATCTGGACAGGCTGGATCAATGGGCCAAGGCCAATGGTATGAATTTCAACATGGCCAAGTACCTGTTCCTGCACTTGGGTCACAACAACCCCATGCAATGCTACAGGCTTGGGGGAGAGCAGCTGGAAAGCTGATCAACAGAAAAGGACCTGGGGCTGTTGATTGACAGCCACCTGAATATGAGCCAGCAGTGTGCCCAGGTGGCCAAGAAGACCAATGGAATCCTGGTTTGTATCAGAAATAGTGTGGCCAGCAGGACTAGGGATGAGATTTTTCCCCTGTACTCTGCGCCAGTGAGGTGACACCTTGAATACTGTATTCAGTTTTGGGGCCCTTACTACAAGAAAGACACCGAGGTACTGGAGCATGTCCAGAGAAGTGCAGTGAAGCTGGAAAAGAGTCTCGAGAGCAAGACTTAAGAGGAGCAGCTGTGGGAACTGGGGTTTTTTAGTCTGGAGATAAGAACACTGAGGGTAGACCTTATTGGTCTCTACAATTACCTGACAGGAGGTTGTAGCAAGGTGGAGGTTGGACTCTCCTCCCTGGTAACAGGTGACAGGACAAGAGAAAGCAGCCTCAGGTTGTTCCAGGGGAGGTTTAGGTTGGGTATTGGGAAAAATTTCTTCACCAAAAGGGTTGTCAGGCATTGGAACATGCTGCCCAGAGAAGCGGTGGAGTCACCATCCCTGGAGGTCTTTAAAAGAGATGTTGATATGGTGCTTAGGGACATGGTTTAGTGATGGTCTTGATAGTGTTAACACTTGGACTGTATGATCTTAAAGGCCTTTTCCAACCTAAATGACTTTATGATTGTATGATCTTGCTCCCTTGACAAGGCAAACAGCCCAAATCCCTTGCACCTGTGATGCCCACCAGAAGTTTTGTCTTCTCATTCTTGGACCAAGTAGACAATGAGTCAGTGCTTGCTTTCTGTGACATTTGGGTTAACACCCCAGAGGAAAGGGCATTTCAAGGGAGATTTCAAAGCATTGCAGCAGAGTGCTTTTCTAGATTTCATTGGGAATAAAGAACAGCTCCTGCATGGGAGGGATGCCTTCAGTGGGAAGAAAGCACAAAACATAATCTTACTTGAAAATCCACTAAGTATGCAGTATTGTCTAGTATAAGAGCCTGGATAATATTAGAGGTTAATTTAAATTTATTTAATTAATATTAATTTTAATTTAATTTTAATTAAATTATTTGATTTTAATTAGTCATTCAGAGTTAGACAACACATCATCAGGGACGTTCAAACCAAAGCTGACACTCAGGCCTGAGCAACATGAACAATGAGAATTTTCTCCACTAGCATCAGAAAAAGAGGTAAGGGTGACACAGGGACCAGGAAGAGGAAAAGGAAGAAGAAAGAAAAGGATGAAAAGAATTCTGTTTACTTTAAGCTAATGGTCAAACATCTGTGAGAAATGTGCCAGGATTTTAGATTAAGCGGAAAGGAGAATGACCTGAAATAGAAAGAAAAAAATCAGTGCTTGTTCTCTGCTCCTCCCCTTCCTTCCACTGCTCCCAGGAGCACTAGTAAATAGTGACAAAGAGGAAAGAATTCATTGCATGGAGAAGGAAGTGCAGAGAATTGCTAAAAAAATGTTGAAGACTTCAGGGGAAAACCTGTGGGGCATTGCCAGATTTAAGGACACTTCTTTTGGTTTGCTTTCCAAGTGTAAAGCTAGTAATTAGAAAGAACAGAACATCTTGAGGGAAAAAGCAGAATGATGTGCTTGCATAACTGGTAACAGTAAAGAAGTTTTAAATCCATTAGTCATTGAGGATAGCATTAAACAACTATTAGAGATAAACACTTGATAGATTGTACCCTAGGGCACTGTTTGATTCAGCCAATGCAATTTTTGGCTTGTTCATGTAGCAGCAGAGCAGTTCCAAAAGACACTGGACACTTCATGGCACTTCTCAGAAAATTTCCACAGTGTACATCACAGTGACCTGATCACATCTATTCATCAGAGATGGACAAGTAAAATCTCAGAGGACAACATTTGCAGAGGATTTACAGATTTGGATCACTTTACAGGTGTTAGTTTTTTAGGCTTATTGAAAACCAGTGAAAAATATCTAGGGCTGCAAGGCAGCTGTGGTTGAAGAGAGGGCTTTATCCCATAAAATATTAGCTCTGAAAAGGTTCAAGGGCCTCTACCTAACTTCTGTCACTAGCAATACTTAAGCACCTGATATTAAAGAGTCCACTATCATAGCCAAGCTTGCTCTTCAACCTACCCCATCCGCACAGCATGGACATTTCTGGCCTTTTAGCTACAACATCAGGGATAACGACTCTCTACTCAGCACACAGAAAAGAAGCTGAGACTGCAATAATCAGCTGCATTGATCCTAAAACTTGCACTGGATCTTACAGACTCTTTAGTTCTCTGGTTGTACAATTAGAAAGAAAGGCCTGCTGGAAGGTAGGAGGTAAGTGGAAACTTTATAACATCTGTACCTGAGTGCAATGAAACCCATAGTAAATTCTGAGAATTCTCTTGCAGAGAAGAGCTGCCTGTCTTTTCAAAACGTTATTAATATCTAGGGAGATACGGGAAGAATGGATAAAAAGAAGTACTCCTTTCAAAAAAAATGAGAAAAGGCAAGAGAGTGTTTCTGGCAATCTCCCTGTAAATTTATCATTATTGTTAAGCAAAAAAATAGAACAAATACTAAAAAAATATTTACTGGCTAGCAATAGGTTTGTGTGAATGAAATGGTATTAAATTATAAAAGAAAAAGCTCACCAGACATCCATGACCCCTTCCAGATAACCAATTATAAAATTAATGGAGTGAATTACCATGTGACAGCAAGAAAGTCATTTGGTATATTATAAAAATCATAACTTCAAAATTAATTCCAGCTGACCTGGATAGCAACATTGCCAAATTCAGTGAAGTTATCTGTAGTTACATTGTTATGACCATTTAACTTTTGCAAAGAACAAAGAATGCTTTCTATAATAGAGTAAGTTTGAAGACATCTTAACATCCACAAGGTAGAGAAGACAGCATACTTATTTAATTACTGCCTTAATGCCCTTCCAACCTTATAAAAGAAACATTTTTCTTTAAACCCTGTGTGAAGGGACATAATTAAGTCATACACTGCAGTTTTTCCACTGCAGTGTTTCTCCTTGGACCCATGAGCCATGCACTAACCTCTTGACATACTAACCTCTTGGTGGTAAAAATATCTTGAATTCTCCAGTCTCCTTCCATTCACCCCTATTTTAAAGATGATTCATCCCAGCTTGTCCATGGTTCCCACTTGCTCACCACAAACTCTGTCAATGTTCCCAGTAGAAAACAATAGGGGAGGGAAAGGAAAGAAAAAATAAAACAACCAAAAAAACCAAACAAAACATAGGACAGCATCTTGTAATACCCCTGGAGGGGACAGCATGTGACTCACACCACTGGCTGCACCCTGCACAGGGTTCCCTGGCACATAGAGGGGTGGGAGGAGGAAGGAACTGGTGATTAAGCATAATGGGAATATCTCGTTGAGAGTGTCTTTTAGACCAGCTGAATACTGTTCACTGAAAGTCCATGTTCCTTTGACATGTATAAGAAATTATCTAACCCAAAAATTGCTAAATCAAGAGGCAGGTAGTAAAGAGATGCTTTCACTATGTGCTCTGATCTGCCTTCTGTTCATCTCAAGCATTTCTCCTCTTATGAACTGTGAGATTGTAGCAGGAAGAATTTGATCTTTTGAAACATATAGCAATGGGACAGTATTCTCTTAAGGACTTTGAGACACTGAGACATTATATGAATTTGAGGGAACCCTTTCTGTCATAAAGACAAGGAAAAGTCCCCAGGTGAACAAAACAAAGCAAAACAAAACAAAAAGCAACAACAAAAAACAACAACAACAACAAACAACAACAACAACAAGAAAAAAAAAACCAAAATATATATATAAAAGGGTGCTGGCATGGATGACCTACAAGGACAGATATAAAACGTTATTCCTTAACTAAACAGTGACCTAGGAACAGCTTTGTGTTAGGAATTTAAATAGTTTGAATACTGTTATAGGCAAAATTAAAGCCTAACTTGCACTGAAGCTCTGTAGAGCTGCTTTGCTATTTCTAGGACCTAAAGTTCTAAATTTGAAAGCTCCCACAACCTCCATATAATCACGAACAATCTTCCTTTTATCTGATTGCTGAGGAATAGTCACCCTGAGCTCTGCCTTCTGTCATGAATTTAAAAATATACTCTTTTCCACAAATTCTGTCTGAATATTCTACCTTTTGCTGCATGGCAGGCCAAATCTGTTAGTCTTTTATGCCAGACAGAAAAAAAGGTTGCTCCTTTGAATGATTTACTGCCCTCTCTGAGTTTCCACTGTCAGAAAGAATTACTTTCTCTGGATTTTTTTAAAGAATCTTTGTATGTAACTCCTCCATACCCATCAACAAGCTTAATCAGTGCAGACAAATTCTTTAAAGTGCTGTTTTCCAAGGTCTGAAACACAGATGTCTCTTTTTGGTAATGTTGCATACCATTGACCTCACTGCAGATTTGATGTCTTCCATTGGTGTACCATCCAGGCACAATTTGCTAGTTAAAGAAGGGGGTTTTGTGAGGTTTCTTAAGAAACTAATTTCAATTCCTAGACTTCATCTAGAGAGATTGTCTTAATACTGTTTCACTTTTCAACAAGTGACTTATACACAAAGATACAGTCACTTGTCAGATTATAAAAGATCTTAACTAGGGAAGAAGGAAATTTTAATTTAATTTTTCCTTTCAGTTTTGAATCATTTAAGTTTTCTGATTCAAGCAGAATATTCTTTCCCTTGCTATCCCTTCTTTAGCTTCCCTTCCTTTGTCATTGTATCTACATTTTTCAGAGAAAATTGGGACCTACATGTATGGTAAGTATATCACAATTACATCTAACTCTGTAATGTTGTCCTCTGAATAAAGCTTGCACAGAATAAAGTGATATATTTGGGGTTTATCCTCCTCAGTTTCTCTTAATTTTTAGTGTGTACTTCTTGTTACCTCTTAAACCACAATACTAACTCTGTTTCTGAAGGAGGGACTATTTTTCTCTCTGTTCCACTCAGTTGTAATGATCTTTAATATATTTGCTTTCATTCTGTGCCACTCATAATTTGCTCAAACACTTTCACCCTGGAATATCTCCTGAAAGAAGGTTAAAAGAGAGCTTGATGAAATCAGGTACAGAGGTGCCACTGGAAGGGATATAAGTGGGAAAAAAAAAAAAATTCACTTTCAAACCTCTGGTGCAAAGACAATGCTGTTAGGAACCTGCTTTAGTTGCTGGTAGTATGACAGCATTGGAGTTGGTCCACTGATTCAGACAAAGGGTGCATTTCTTGTTGTGTCTCATCTCCATTACTGATCAGAAGCAGACTCAGACAACAAGTACATATGATACTTCTGAGTACATTACTGCCCTCCAGCTATTCTCATCTCAGGCTACTTCCTGAAATGGTTCTGGTTTATCCATTTACTGACCTTGGTTTATCCACTTACTATCCACTTATGTAGTCTTTTCCACATACTTATCCACTTGCCTTTGAATGTATGTAAATTACCACACATGTGAATGATCCAGAACATGCTTTGACGTGAACTTCCAAATTCTATCAACTGCTAGATTAAAAGGAAAAACCTGGCTTCTGTCAGATTTTATGTACTGAAAGAAGTGATAAACAATCAATGACACTCACAACTTTGCACATTTCTATCAAATGCCTCCTAATTCATCTATTTTCAGGGTGATGACTCTTAACCTACTTAATTGTTCCCCATTTTACCTCAGAGCATAAAAAAAATAAGAAATTTGTGACTCTTAAGAGACACTGCTCACAAAGTTCCTCCCTGCAGGTGAGTAATTTTGCTTTTTAACAGAAGTACTGTTAACAAAAGATTATTCTTTTAATATTCAGACCTGTTTGTTCTACAGATCCTTTTATTTAGGCCATAGGCAAGGGACGGATATTCATTTCTATGTTCTATATTCATTTTGCATTAAGGAAAACTAAACTTTGAAGCACTAAGTTATAGAATATAATCAAATCAAATGCAAAAACACAAGATAGACACTATTTGGCTAGGCAGTCAAAGCATCCTATGTATCCATAGAATCCATTAGTTTGCTATATTTGCCACCGATGGGGTCTCAGATGAAGAATTAATTTCATCCAATTAGAAGAAAAATGTAAACAGATCAGAATCTAGAGGACTGTAACAGTATTAGAGAATATAAATAGAAAAGGTGATGAAAAGATTAAAAAGACTGTACTAATTGGTTTTTTCTCTGAGTGAGTAAAGGTTGAGAACAGATATGACAATGATCTTACAATAAGTAATAGAGCACTATACAAAGACAATAATCAATAGATTACTCTGTCCACTACAAGAAATAAAATTTGCAAAATAAGATAGACTGGATATTATAAAGAGCTGTCTTAACTGTTAGCGGAAGGAAATGCCAAAACAGTCCATCTAAAGAGATCTGAAATCTGCCCCCACACTCCCAGAGGGCTTTTAATATCTTCCAGGGTGGCACACATGAGCCTTTCCCAGTCTATGGAGATAAGTAAGTGATCTTCTAAAATCCCTGTCAGCTCTGCACTTCTATGGTTTCTTATTGAGATAACATGTGGCTTTAATGGGACACAGCTGCCTAAAAGCATTTTATGAGTTCTGGTAGCTAGCCAAAGGACCAATATATGGACCTGCAAATATCAGGAATAGGACACAAGAGCTATTGTTCATAGTCATATGGTTTTATTTGTATGTTATTTGGTTTGGAAAAAATTAAATCTTGCCTATTCACTTTTTGCTGATTCTATCCATTTACGGCATACAAAGTGGAGAAATAACATAATTGAAGCTCTTATTCTGAATTTAAAATTTCTAATTTGCTAAGTGCATCAAAGGGCTCTCAGCAGAGTGCAAACAGAATTTGCTCTTAGGAATAGGCTTAATCACAACTTTGTTCTAATTCAAACATATTTTTGGGTTGTTGTTTCTCTCTGCTTACCATTACAATTAATGTGACTTAATGGAACTCAAACTTCAGCGTATTTTCCAAAATGATAACTATCCCACTTCTTCATAAATTATAAAATCACATACCTTCCATTTGCCTGTGGCAGAATTTGCTCTGATTTCAGAAGTAGAAGCATGTGAGCCCTGAGTGCTGCATCTAATAAAAACAAGGCTCATCATTAAGGCCTTCTCATGACAGCTCTGTAGTGATAAGTGTGAATAAGACTTTCTCACTAGATACTAGCAGATGGATACCAAAAGATATCACACTGGTGAACTTTAACTTGGCAATGTAACTTTATTCTTGATCTCCATCTCTAATTTTAGCTTCCTATATAATTAGTGAAAATAGGTGTGTCCCAAACTACAAGCTAAACCCTTTCCATTGAGCAGACAACCAGAGACCATTCCTAAAAGGCACCGAAGTTAGGTACTGTAATTTAGAAGCATGAACTTTCTTCTGTAACTGCAAGATGCCAGTGTCAGGTAAAGAATATTACAATATGTGAGAGTTTTGTTCTATCAGAGAGCTCATTTTCTGCTCATTAAGCAGGCAAAATCTTCTAAGAGAAACAGATGCAAACCACCTAGTAAGAAACAGTGAGATCTAGGTAAACACTTGGAAATAATTAGATACACAAAATATTTCATTATTCCAAGCAGATTCAAGTAAAATAAAACTATATGCACACCTACCAATATAGTCAAGGAAAAATAAAACAAACAAACAAAAAAAAAACCCCAAACCACACAAACCACCACATGTGCTTTAATCAAATAATGATTTTGTGGTTAAAAGTGCTCATCAAACATCATGGTAGCAATTCAAATTTACATGATAGCAAGACACAGCTTTTACACACCTTTAGGTAATGTCTACAGGGATAGTTTAGGGACTGCCAATTTCACTCTTGGATGCTAATCCACTGTTATCCACCCTGCATGCATAGTAGAAAATTGCTGGACGGCCTTGTAGAGGAAACCAACTAATTTCCTCCAAGACAAGAATTAAAAGGACATTATCAGAGTTGAAAAGTCAGGCTTTCAAAGTAAAGGAATATCAAAGCTAAAACCAGTTGTCTTTATTGTTTCCATTTGGAAGTTTACATTGTCACTTTGCTGCATGCATCTTAATAGCAATTTCATTTTCCTCTTGGAAACTGAATAGCTCAGTTTTTAAAATTATTTCTTTTATAATTTGTTCTAAAGCCTGGTATACTACCTAAGTCAGAACAAGAGGCTTTTTGTCACCTTGTCCCTTCTACATGTTTCAAATATAGGTGTACTATTTGATAATTGTTTAGCGAGCCAGCCACTGTGACATTCTGGTCTCCCAGATAGTGAAATACAGATTTGATGGATGGACAATTCAGTGGATAAAGAACTGGCTTGATGGCTGCTCCCAAAGAGTGGTTGTCAATGGGTCAGCATCCAAGTGGAGACCAGTGACAAGTGGAGTCCCTCAAGGATCAGTACTGGGACCAGTCTTGTTTAACATCTTTGT
>WUAM01000164.1:2120411-2154641 GCA_024336885.1 Actenoides hombroni | reverse complement strand
ATAAATTATTAATCATATTATTACATTTAATATTTCATGTGTTTCAGTATTTGAATTAATATTTTACTGTATGTCAAAAGTAAGTGTATAATTATGTTTTATTTATCAAAATGAATATTCCTCATAAAAGACATGAAAATTACAGGGTTTTTTTTATATCTTTAAATAATGACATTCCTGAAAACTGACATGCTTCAGGCAGAATTTTGAAAAATAGTTTTTAATTTTCCAATAAATCATTGTTCTATCATCCTATCATCACAGTATCTATGAAAAATTGAAATGTTTAGATATCCTAGATTCACAGTGATGTTTATGCTGATCACATAGAGGAAAAAAAAGAAGTGTATAATTAAACTGAAGTCTCACCTGGACAAGATACAGTGCAGACTACACAAAAACTTTAGGGTTTTGGTAACTGTTTTCATCAGTCATTTTCTGAATTCATCATTTTAGATCCTGATCAAATTAATGGTATAACTTTATCTAAATTACATTGATTTAATAGAACTGGGCATTATCTTATTAATCAGTTATGATTTTTTAAAACTACTTGTTGTATAATTTTAAAATATATTGGATTTTGTGCTTTTGTTTGCTCAATCTCTTTCAAAGTAGAAAGAGGAGTTGGAGACCAAAAATTAACACTGTGCAGGAAGGAAAAGAACATTCCTTTCCAGGTACTCAAGGCTCTATTTAGAATAAAAAGTAAAAATTAAATGCTGATCACATTGAAGTCAGTGTGAACTCATGTATTAAATAACAGTTATAAATTACTTTCTCTCAGCAGTGGGTCTGTAGTAAAAATGAGATCAGCTCCTTCAAAATATCATGATTAATGCCATAAAAAATCCAAATGTTATTGAAAGTTTTGTTTTTAAGACATCTTTGTGATCAGTGAAGCTAGAGGCTTTGAAAACCTATATTTACTTTCATTAAATAAGAAATTGCAGGGACCCCAAAGTGTGGATTTTTTATTTTCTCATAATCTCATAGTGTGTTCAACCATGAGCAGAACTGTGATGAACAAAAGAATATCTGCTTGTTCTTGTCAACAGGCTGAAATTAGTGTAACAAGATAGATGAAAAATCATCACAGTAGGTAGCTTTGAGCTCTTTTCCTTTTTCCTTTCTTCTGCTTGGTAAAGGAAGTCTTTTGTCCTTCAAACATGGTTACTGGCCAAATAAAATGCAAAGTGTTAACAATGCTTTGCACAGTGCACTTTTATATTTTACTCTATTGAAGTATATGTAAAACAAGCAAACAAACAAAACCCAACAAAAAAAAAAACCAAACCAACCAACCATCCAATTCACATCAACCAGTGGTCCAAAGGAATTAGTGAGTAGTCTTTTAGACACAAGTCTACAAAAATGCAAACGTGTTAGGACTAAAGGCAATCAGTCCATTCTCCACACCTCTGCTTCATCCCCTTCAGTGATGTCTGATGGCTATCCAGATATCCAGGAGAAAATAAATATGTAATATATTCATTTCCACACTATGGAATAATACATGAAAACTGATGATTCTATCATTACTGAATCCTTCCAGTAGGATTGTCCCTACTGGGACAGTTACTGATTATATAATTAATTAATCATTCTTTTCACCCCACCTATGTACACCTTGATAAATTAGGTCCCAGTTCTGAAGAATCCTGAAAGCAATAATCTGAGAAAAACAACTTGGAAGATTAGGAGGAAGTGAAGCAAAGCTGTCAGAATCCCAGGGTCTACCAAAAGAAGCAGAGACAGTAGGCCATGGAATTGATTATTCTCCTTCACTTATCACTCATTGGATCATATCTCAAAGAAGGTATCTAATTATGGGATGCAAAGTGAAAGAATGGTGTTGATAGCAAGTGCATTCGGGGGCCACTAAGGTGGTTAAGGGTGCTGGACACCCTGGGAGAGTCTGGGGGATTGGTGTTTGCTTAGCCTGGAGCAGGCGTAGATGTAGGGAACACTAACAGCCACCTGTGTATACTTACAGAAGTGTCATCAAGATGACAGAGGCAGGCAGGAGAGCAGAGGGCTATGATCATGAACAAGAAGGGATTGATCCGACTGGATATAAGGAAAAAAATATACCCATGAAAATAATTAAGCACTAGATCAGAGTGCCCAGAGAAGCTGTGATACCTTCATTATTGGAGTTTTTCAAAACTCAGGTGGATGAGATCCTGAGAAACCTTCTCTGCATTCAGTGTTGACTCTGCTTTGAGCAGGGGATTGGACAGGATGACTTCTTGAGTGTTTCTATGGTTTTTAGGGCTATACTTTGCATTAATGTATTTACAGATAGTATTGAATTTTGATCTTAAGGTCAAATTGGCTCTAAACTTTCTCCAGTTTGCGTATCATTTTGTGCATATAGCAAGAAACTATTTCATGTACAGGTGACCAGCATTCATTGTCCCAGTAACTCAAAAAAATCACCTCCCCTGTAAACTGTGAAGCACGGCTTTTAATTGGAATGGATACCTCCTGGCTTCCTGGAAAGAAGGGAAAACTAACTCAATTGTTTTCAGCATCTCCCCACATGGAGTCCAAAAGACATGGGAGATTGGGCTTGGTCAGAGGTTGTTGGCCAACTCATGAAAAAAGATTAGATGCATGATTTTTCTCTGGACCACTCAATGTAAGGTGTGTAACAATTCTTCTTGTCTTAAAACAGGCTCGATTGTCTTTCTGATATCTAATTGTTCAATCCAACAATCAGTTTGGAGATGCAATGGAAATTTTGTTCTCTATCTAAGACTGATAAATTGTCTAGTGTGACGTTTAGGGAAGTTAGTTTATTTTTTTTGATGGATGAATAGTACTTGTTCTTCTGCAGCATTGCAGAGAGTGAGTTTATGTTAATAGATGTAGCAATTTAAAAGCTTGATGTTATAAGTGGAGTTTGTAATTTTGCTAATATACAGTCAGAAAAATAGCTCACATGTCTATCTGTTTAAGGTGACATATGAATATCAAGGAGAAAACTTATGAGTTGCTTTTGCCCAGAGGCAGAAATGGAAAACCAAGCCTTTGCAGACCAGGTTGCTCTTTATGTAGACTTTCATTTTTTTTAGTAATTGTAAGGAGCAAGGAAGGATATAGTCTGGAGTTCTGACAACTGAATAAGTAAATTATAGTGAAGCTGAAACCATGATACCTATGTATATTAATAAGAACTTCATAATCCTCTTCTGTAATGACTCCATATTTTGCAGGGAGATACTATGATTATTATTAATCTCAATGTCTGAAGTCCTCTGGAGTTACTCAGTTGTGTTCTATATTTCTAAATTCCAAGTGACATTTCAAGGTGAGTAGGTAAGATATAATTGATTTTATTTTTAATCCCAAGAACTTTTTTGATGAAAAATGACTGACTGGCATGATATACAATGTCTGAAATTTCTTTTTTCCTGCTAAAGTGGAAAAGATAGTAAAACCCAACCACATGTTAATGCTGCACATTCTGCTCAGGTTTCAGTTATTTCCTGGGAAGTTTAGCTTCAGGTCCAGTGCACAGAGTAAGAATTAGTTCTCTGTTATAAGGAATATTTCTTTCCACTAGTGAAGAGGGAAATTTCCATGGTGTCATTTGTTAAGGAACAAAAGGACATAGTACACATTTTTACTTAATTTCTGGTACTCTTGGCACATGTACCTGACCCACAGTTTCAATGAAGAAAACTACATTTGACAGAAGAGAAGCAAATCAGGTTTGAAGCTATAATACTATTTTCTTGTGCAGTCTTTATTGCAATACCTAATATTTTATGGAAGAACTACCATAACCTTCAATTCAAACTAAAAAAAAAAAAAGCAGGTTTGTCACCGAAGTGTCATAGTCCATACAACCCTATAAATGTGATCTTTTCTTCAATGTTATTTTTCCTTGTAAGATTTATCTTCATTTCCTATTTTGTTAAGTTTTAGGTCAGTTCTCATTCAACCTTGGAATCTGGGCCAACTATAAACAAGGTATTTTTTGTAGCAACAGTATTTTGAAGCAAACTAGAGTTCAGAAAGAAAAATAAAAAAGCCAAAAAAACCTCCAAACCCAGATCCTTAGGCAATTAAGCTGTAGTTCAGCATTCATTTTTCCTTTCTGGTCTATTAATTTCTTCTTAGTTTTCAAGCACTATCATGCTGCAATTTACTTTTTATTTCTTTTATCAGTTCTTAGAAGAAATTGTATGGCTGGCTATGGATTAACTGTAATGTAGAGTAACAATTTACTCTTTAGCCTACTTTTAACCAAATCAGAACTGCAGGTCAGATGTCAAAGCTGTGGTAAAGGATATTTGAGGTACATACCTAGACACACATATGTTGGCTCATCACAGTATGAAATGTTAAACTTCCATTTGAATTAAGATAACTCTGTTGTGTATTTAAGAAAGATAGTTGAGAATAAGTGAATTTACAGAATTTGCAAGTCAACTCTTGACAAAGGTAACTTAGCATAATTTATCTTTGATGGTTATCTGAAGAAAGGTTTACCATATACATATATCTATATATATCTCTATATATACATATATATGTTCCTGGTGGACCTGGTGTACAACAAGTTAGCCATGAGACAGCCCTTGTGGCCAAGAAGGCCAATGGTATTCCGGGGTGCAGTAAGAAAAGTGTGACCAACAAGTCGAGGGAGGTTCTCCTCCTGCTCTACTCTGTCCTGTTGAGGACACTTCTGGAGTATTGTGTCCAGTTTTTGACTCTCCAGTTCAAGAGAGACAGGGAACTACTGGAAAGAATCCAACACAGGGCTACCATGATGATTAGGGGACTAGAGCGTCTCTCCAATGAGGAAAGGCTGAGAGACCAGGGTCTGTTTAGTCTGGAAAAGAGAACATTGAGAGGGGATCTTATCAATGCTTATAAATATCTGAAGGATGGGTGTCAAGAGGATGGGGCCAGACTCATTTCAGTGGTGTTCGGTGACAGGACAAGAGGCAATGGCACAAACTAGAACAGAGGAAGTTCCATCTGAACAAAAGGAAAAACTTCTCCATTGTGAGGGTAATGGAGCACTGGAACAGGCTGTCCAGGGAGGTTGTGGAGTCTCATTCTCTGGAGACATTCAACACCCATTTGGACATATTCCTGTGCAAGCTGCTCTAGGTGAACCTGCTTTAGCAGGGGGGTTTGGACTTGATGATCTCCAGAGGTTCTTTCCAACCACTATCATTCTGTGATCTTATCCATGTTTTTCCTAATATTTTTATTTATCATGAAGTACTGGCTTTTTTGGAATCCTTGCATTTTAGTGCAAAAGACAAACCTACACTTTTATTTTTATAACACTACTTACTTTATGCTACATTATTTTGTGATGTTACTTACTTTCCTCCACATTATGAGCTGGTCAGAAACTGAATAATGTTCTCGGAAGTTTTTCACTTACTTTTGATATGCAAACCATACTTATTTTCTGAGTTATTCTTCTTCAAGTCCTGATATAGAAAACACAGCAACTTTAAACAACCATCCTTAACAGCATTGTTTATTTCCTGTTCATCTTTGCAGTGCTTTTTCTGAGTTGATCAGGGAGACCTGTGACACTTCTCTTTTAGGACTTAAACATTCTGACTGTGAGCAGCTACACTTACGTGATGTGAATTACATTGGTGATTTCAACTGTAAATCCTTAGCAGATCAACTGTCAGTTACTTACACTACTAATTTTGACTGAAGAAGTGTGTGGCTAGCAAACCAGTAATTATACTGCAACCATAACCTCTTATCGTTTGTTTTCAAAGTTCCTCCTTAGCTAAAAGGAACTACAATGAAGCAGTTCAAAGGCAGCTATACTTATCATTCTCTTAGTACAGCTAAAGTCCAATTTTACTATAGTGTTGAAGCACTAGGACATGTGAAGTACAGATAAGAGAGAAGAAGTCATTTTTCATGACTGAAATGCTTGGTGTACTTGACTTCTTACTCTTAACTGACATGTTTGTATGAACACTAATATGCAAACTCTACTACAAAAGCTTTTGTACTTCTATGTAGTATATAATTTTTTTTCCAAACCAGTTAATTTTATAAGAGATAACAAATTTTTATAAACCTTATCTAACCACTATCCTTAGACCATCATAGCAGCAAGCCCATGAAATGTGGAAAGCATAAATGTAACCAATTAACCTCACTACTTTAAAAATCATCCTTGAGTGAAAGTCTTGCTTGTTCCTTTTTTTTTAACTAAAACATGTAGATTTATGTTTAGGTGCTTAGAAGCAGGTAGCCCTATTTTAATTTAAGTAACATGCATTTTAACTTTTT
Organism: Actenoides hombroni; assembly: GCA_024336885.1. NCBI lineage: Eukaryota > Metazoa > Chordata > Aves > Coraciiformes > Alcedinidae > Actenoides > Actenoides hombroni. The sequence continues at coordinate 2,148,347 of WUAM01000164.1, read as the reverse complement.
TGAAAAGGCATATTTTGCATGAACAAATGCATAATTTTTAATTTAAAAAAAGGATGAAATAGAACATCATTTTTTACAGTAAGAACAATCATTCACTGGAACAACCTCCAAGAGACATGGTAAAGTCCCTATCACTGGAGGCTTTCAAGATGGGATTGGACAAGATGCTAGATAATCTCTTCTATCCTCCCTTTCCAACAAAAGATTGGACCAGATAATTTTTCTGAAGTCCTTTCCAGTCTGGGCTGTTCTATGATTGTATGACACGGGAGAATTTTAAAAGAAAATGACAGGCTATTCAATCAGGATATTAATTTAAATTAGTCCTTACCCATGGAAATATTCAGTTTTGTTAAGTTTATTCTTCTGATGATTTATTTTTCCAAATAACTATAGCAGGCTGGTCTGAGTTTTAATCCTAGTTCTACCCTTTGCTGTATAGTGTAAAGCAAATCAGTTTACTTCCTTACACCTTCTTTTCATTATGATTAAACCAGAAATAGCATTTAATTCCCTTTTTGGAATGTTACAAAATCTTGAAAGTATTCAAGAAATCCAGGCACTTGGTAGAATGCATGGATGATAATGCATAGAGATGAAGGTATTATGTTTTCACATGAAAAAGAGATCTATCTTTTCTTTACTGTCTTCATGTCTTTTATTGTAAATGTGCCTTATACTTCAAAGGCAAGGTTAGTCAGGATTCAGACTTGTAAAGTGAAAAATTTTGGGACACCGTGTTTCATAATGTTTCTTTAAAAGGTAGGAGCAATAACAACAAAACAACTACAAGAGAGGAGAATGTTCATCTTATTTTGCATAAGTACCAAAAAAAAAAAAAAAAAGAGAGAGAGAGTAGAAGGAGAAGGAGAAGAGGATTTTAACATGATTTAGGTCAGTGATTTTTGTAATGGAAAGAGCCTTATCCTGCCTAGGGACAAGTGAATGTGAAGGAATTTCTATACAGATCTCTATGGAAAAATGGGTTTAGTTGTTTGCAACAGGAAGGAGGGGGTTATACATGGAAAAAACCAAATCCACAATTTTTTAATTAAGAAAAGGACATGGCAGTTGATAGCTGGAAATAATCTGTGAGTATTTGTTATTTTCTTGTATCTCTATGCAGGCTTTTTTATCCTGCCAGTCAGTGGTTACTGTATCTCTCTTTTGGAGTTGATGCAGTTTTTAGTGAGTCTCACAAATCCTAATCCATGATTGTCCAGATATTAGAAGATCTGATAGAGGATCCATTCTGGTGAAAGTTAGTTACATGGTTTAACTTGCATAGAAACCAGGATATCAAAAGGAAGATGTGAACCCAGGTTTTATATCAATATTATGCTTTATCACAGCAGAGACAGTTAGACCTGAGGACAAGGGAGTGCTTCATATCCCGTGCTAAAGGTGTACTGAGAGCAGCGTCTGTTGAATAGTGAAATCATTGTCTTTGAAAATACACTTATAAAAATATCATCAGTCATAGGTCTTGAGAAGTAATTTAATACTTTTTAGAAGATTCAAAGTTGGATTCATGATCTCTCAAGCTTTTGATAAAATCTGGTCCTCAGCTATGTGGTTGAGGATACAGTTTAGAATTATTGACAAAAGCCTTCCTATATTTAACTGAAAAATGAGAGTAGAATATATAGTAATGAGTCTAGGTGTACTAGGAAAATAATTATCTTTTAGAAAAACTATTGCTATTACTAACACATTTTCTCTCAGACTGAAGTTGGACTTTTTAGTAACTGAATATAGTAAAGAAGGGATAGCCCAGCGGTCATGATAAAGCTCAGGACTTTTTTCAAGAATGTATACTTTATTGTTAATACTAATTTTCCCTACCACATTTAAAGACATCAAAAAAAAACAAACAAAAAAACCCTGAAAATGTAGTCTGTCATGTCAAAGATGAAAATTCTGAAAATGTCCAAAAGGGTTTTAACAAATATGATGATGGTATTTGGACTATTATAGCTTTTTTTTGTTAAATAAATTGCCAAGAAAATTAAGTTCTTACTGACTTAGTATAAACTTATATACAGTAAAATAAAATTGGAATTGATTCCCTATTTCTTATTCACTACTGTAGATGCATTCCTTTTGATTTAATACATATATAAAAGTGGATTGAAATGGCTAATTGTATTTTGAAAATTCTGTAGTTTTGAGTTTTTCAGTTAGAGTGAAGCTTTCCTATTTGTTAAATTTGAGTAATTGTTTTGATGTCTCTTAACATGCCTAAAGCCCATAAAAACCCTGGAGCTGGATGGGATTTTGAAAGTTATTCCAATTCCTTTGCTCCTTACAGCAACATCACTAAACCTTTGTCTTTCCTCCTTAATTTTTATAGTTTTCTTTGAGCCTCTCCAGTCTGTTCTACAGTTTCATTACCTCAGCTGTTGAAAGTTTTCATAATGCCTAACATGACTCTTTCTTGCTACATTTAAATTTATATTACTTCCTATTTTATGTAGATTATTCCTATCATCTTTGCAATGACCCATTATGTACTTGAACCTAGTTCTTCTGCTCTTCTTTTGTAAGCCATATTTTCTAGATTTCTGATCTTTCTCTTCTTTTTTTCTGCAACCTTTTCACTTGGATTACAGAACTTCATCTTTCTTGAGGCACAGTGTTTGAAACAGGGTAGAACATTTCAGATGAGTAAAGTGCAAAGATTAATTTATCTTTCAAACCTCTAAACATTCCATCAGAGCATTCGATTTCCTTTTGTTGAAGCATAAGAACATTATTCATACATATTTTTGTCCACTGTAATCCAAGATCCTCTGCTCAAGGTGTGTAATGCATCCAGCTGTAGCCTCATTCACAGTTGTGCAATTTATTTTTCCTACATGTTATACCCTACATTTAAATGAATTCAATTTTTTATGTTGTTTCAGATTACTTCCCTAGTTGGCCAAGATCAATTTGAATTCTTACCTTGTCCTCCAGCATATTCCTGGCTTTATGTCATATGCAGATTTACTTAAATGATCATTAATGTAAAACTTGAACTGCCATAGAACCAGGGCAGAATGCAGAACCAGATTCAATACCTTATTCCATTTTTATATTTGACTGGAGATAAATATTCTCTGGATACAGCTATCTAATGATTTTTGCTACAAACCAATAAACAGTTTTACTGGTGCGATGTTTCCTCAACCGCTTATGAGAATGTAATCTGAAAACATGATACGGATTTTACTAAAGCAGAAAATGTATGATATCTAACACTATGAAGATATTTGAGGTCCAGTGAAGAGTAAAGAACTCCGATGTACAGGTTAATCAAGATGGAAAAAAACCTTAACCTTCATTTCATCTTTTTCCTTACTATAATTTTCTCCTCTCTATTTTTTCCTTGTCTTTCTGTCTTTTGCTCAGAATGCAGAAAAGTATAGAACTGAGTTTTAACTATTATCTGATGCAGAGTTAAGATTTTAAAAAATAATTGAATTGACATATAATATTCAGCTTGAACAACATTTTTACTAAGTATATGTGAAGAAGTAATGAAGATAAAAAGCTTTAGTCAATTGTTATTTTCTACCATCAGCTATTTATAAACATTATAGACTAACAATCCTCTAAACTAACTGCTGGTCTAGTTTTTTTGCTTTTTTTTTTTTTTTTTTTTTTTTTGTTTTTTTTTTTTTTTTTTGTGGGTTTTGTTGTTGTTTTGGTGGTGGTGGGTTTTTTTGTGTGTGAGGGTTGTATTTTGTTTGTTTAGTTGGGTTTTTGTTTGTTTGTTTTTTGTTTGTTTGGGGTTTTGTTTGGTTTGGGTTTTGTTTGTTTGTTTGGGTTTTGTTTTGTGTTTGTTTGTTTGTTTGTTTTTCCACAACCATTTCCTGATGCAATTAGACTAAAAATATATGTCTTTATGCAAAACTCTTGTAGTAAGACAACCTCTATCCCCTCATCCAAACATGTACTTTTGTCATTCTTCCTATTCTGACAGTAAGATTTTAATCTTCCTTTCAGAGTATACTTTGCCTCATTAATTCTGTCTGCAGCCTACGGAAATGTGGACATTGGTCAGAAATCTTCATATTTCTGTCCACAAATATTTTCTATGTCAGTGATTTCACTGGGCTTAAAGGACATATTTGTATTAATGCCTTTTACAATGTTTCCAGAAGAATAACTTTCTTGGGCGCAAATATGGTGGTTTGGTTTTGTGGTTTTGGTTTTTTTAAGCCTGTTTATATTGCTTTTCCTGATGTTTGTAAGGGATACAGATAGCTTTTAAATGTAGCCAGTCCTGGGAGGTTTTACATGGATGGATATTTATCAGTTGTATTTTTTAAAAAAGTAGGAAATTTAAGATTCTGCTGGTACCTTTTGCAAAGCAAGCCAAATAAAGAAATGCCTTGCCGCTCACAGGGAAAAACAAACAAACAAACAAAAAATACCCCAAAACCACAAAAACACACACAAAACCAGTTGGTGATAAATCATATAGTATTAAAAATGAGAGTACAACCCAGTTTTTCATGACATTTGTTTATCCTATACTTAAATCTATGAGGAAAGCAGGAAAGCCATGGCTTTTCATAAAACTGATTGCATCTGTTTATTCATTTAGAATAAGCTATTGCTGTAGTTCAAAATATACAAGCAGTAACAATATAAGTTGCCTTCTGTTTTGTCTCAATGAATATATTATCAGCACTATTATTAACCTTTTCCTCCTCAGAGCAAGGAAGTGTTTTGTTGAATTCTTTTCCACTATAGTTAAGGCTGAAAGTGTTTCATTTTCTATGGGAAGATATGCTTTGTTCTGCTTATTTTTAATTTAGTTTTGTAATTAAGGCAGAAATTGCAGTGCAGTCACATTTTGCTGTGAGTCCTATTTTTGTTACTCTGTTGTTGCTCTTTTGTTACTCTAGATTGCTCAGTTTTTTCAAGATGGGCATCTCAAATCTTCTTTCTGTTTCTAACAACTTACTGTCAAATATATTTTATCAATGTGCTCTTATTGCTTGGACAATCATTAAGGAAAGTATCTAATCAGATCAATTCCACCTTTCATCTTGAAAGAAATTATAGATAGGATTGCTACATTTTTCATTATTTTGTAAGTTCTACACATTAATCCAAATTTGTGCAGTATACACACCTTTTGTTTCTGGTGGCATAGTATCATATTCTCTTTTGAACTCAGGTAAGTGAAATGTACTACCTTTCTTTTCTCTAGAGGAGTACTATGTAATTAAACAAAACATATTATGTCAGTATAATTACTATAAACTGCCTATAGTAGCCATGTGTTGATTCTTTCTTCATTTTCTACTTAATTTCATATCCATACTACTGATATTTTTCTGAAGTCTTATATATTATTACCAGAATAAAGTAATAATAACACTTTCTTTTTCCTTTATGTGTACTATATGGAATGGAAATAGATGGTTTTCTAGATACCTAGCATTACAAACAATGGCATTTTGTATATCTATTATTAAAGAACACTCAATAATATATTCTTTCGGGGAATAGCCAGTGCTTTTTTTGTTACACTGTCACCCCCAAAAAAAATCAACCAAAAAAAAAAAGAAAGTGATATCATCGGTGCAAACTTGACCTTTACCCATTGTTTGCAATTGGCAAATTATATTTTTGCCTACAGTACAAAAATACAGAAAGGATTCTAATGAGATTCATGAATTATTTACTAACAGGGACCTTGTAAATCCCCAAGCTACCAAACATGAATAAGTAAGTGGCATTGAGAATAAGTTCACTGTTATATCATTATTGGTTTCTGTTCATCCTACATCATATGTAGAGTGCTGTCTATTTCACAGAAGTCTTTATTATTTTGTTTTATTTTACAAAGGTATCACCTTATCACAAATATAAATTCCTAGGTAGATGATAAATATATGCACATACAAAGATATACACACACAAAAATGGGCTAGAAAAGAGATCCAGTTAATGCAATGAAAGATGCCATTTAAAACATAGTTGGCTATTTGGTTGGGTTTTTTTACCTTTGGAACTGAATAAATAGAATTTCTATATCAGGGATTTCTTCTCAATAGGGCTGTTACATGTTAAGGATTGCATGTCTAACAAGGTATCATTCACTTCTGAAGAGAAGGGGAAAAAAAAGGTCTTCTTACATTCCGAACAGTTTGGGTGACTCAAAAGAGGTTTTATTTCTCTTCTATATTCAAGCATTTCTGAAGAGAAAGAAAGTTTGTAGTTTGACGAAAGCCAAAAGGTATTTGGAGGAACAGCCATTACTTAAAGAAATGCAAAGTGTTATAAGAAGTCAATCTCTGACACCAAAATTTTGCCTGAAATTGTGTCAAGTAGAATGCATTTAATCACTGTTGACTTGTTGGCTGACTTGTCAAAGTTTATTCTTATAGATTTATCAGTAAATCTCCTGAGATCTAGGCATAACTCATCAGTCAGAACTTGTATCATTAGCTATTCTGTTAAAATATTTTTTTTCCTTGCAGTAGCTTCTGACCTTGTAGTCAACTCAAACTAGAAATTCAGAATGACACCCCAAACTACCAGGTTTTTGAGTAGTTGTATAGTTTCCATGCTAATGTCTGTCTCAAGGGCACACAAATTGCAGACTGTTCACAGTATAACTCCTTAATGCCTTCAATTTCAGACAAAAATGAGTAAGACACAGACTTAATTTTTAGCATTTTAGTATATCAGATATGTGTATCATTAAAAATCTCACATTTGACAGCACATACTTCCTTGATGCCACAGAAATTTCCAAACCAAATGTGGAGGAAAATATATAACACAACTGATACTTTACATGGTAACTTCACTGCTAACTGCTAAGTTCAATGCTAACTTTTTCTTAACAAAATGGCAAGATCTCCACTCTGTTTTCTTGAAAAGAACAAAGCTATAAGCAATAAAATATATTGAAAGGTTGCTTAACATTAGCTTTTTTCCCCATCAATAAAGATGTACATGCATGATTTCATACATGTATGTTCAAGGTGATTTTAACACGCACATATCAGGTTTTTTCAAAGTGGGTTTTCTTTTTATCCACAGTCATTATAGAATAAATTATCTGCGGATTTAGGTTTGCTAATTGAAGATGTCCTCCTTGAGATTCTTAATCTCTATTAAATGTACAGTACCCTATAGTACGGTATAAATATATTTTTCTCTGTACAGTTTTTAAATTACTGTTAGGAATGCTGCTTTTCTCAACAGATATGTTTCTGTGTCATTCACACTAATATAAGTCCTCTTTCTCTCTTGCTTACTCTGTTGAACTATGTCACTATCTCTTTGTCATGGTTTAACCCTAGCCAGCAACAAAGCACTAGGCAGCTGCTTCTTTGATCCTTCCCCTTGGAATCATAGAATCATAGAATGGCTTGAGTTGGAAGGGACCGTAAAGATTCTCTTCCAAACCCCCTGCCATTGGCAGGGACACCTCCTACTAGGCCAGGTTACTCAGAGCCTTATCCAGCCTGGTCTTGAACACATCCAGCGATGAGGTGCCCATAACTCCTCTGGGCAACCAGTTCTAGTGTCTCACCACCCTCATAGTAAATGTCCAATCTAAATCTACCCTGCTCTATTTTAAAACCATTGCCCCTTATCCTATTACCACATGCCCTTATAAAAAGTCCCTCTCCAGCATTCCTGTAAGCCCCCTTCAGGTACTGGAAGACCACTATAAGGTCTCCCCAGAGCCTTCTCTTCTCCAGGCTGAACAGACCGAACTCCCTCATCCTGTCCTCGCAGGATATGTGCTCCAGCCCTTTGATCATCTTTGTGGCCCTCCTCTGGACCGTCTCGAATAGATCCATGTCCTTCTTGTGTTAAGGGCTCCAGAGCTGGGTGCAGTACTCCAGGTGGGATCTCACAAGAGCAGAGAAGAGGGGCAGAATCATCTCCCTCTATCTGCTGGCCATGCATCTTTTGGTGAAGCCCAGGACATGGAGGGGAGAATCAAAAACAAAGAAGTAAAACTCATGGGTTGAGATAAGAACAGTTTAATAACTACACTAAACTCCAATAACAACACCAACAATAAAATATTATTGCAAAAAAGGAATATAACAAAAAAACCCCCAAACAATAAAAACAAAGCAAACCAGAGAAAACACAAGTGATGCGCAATGCAGTTGCTCACCACCCACTGACTGATGTCCAGCAGTGATGCACCACCCCCTCTGGCCAAGTCCTCCCAGTTTATACACTGAGCATGATGTTCTATAGTAGAGAATATCCCTTCGACTGTTTTGGGTCAGCTGTCCTGGTCATGCTGCCTCCCAGCTTTTTGAGTAGTTGTATAGCTTCCATGCTAACGTCTGTCTCAAGGGCACACAGCTTTTTTAGTTCCTGGTCACTGGCAGAGTGTGGGAAACTGAAAAATTCTTAACTTAGGTTAAGCGTTACTTAGCAAAAACTAAAACATCAGTGTGTTATCAACATTCTTCTCACACTAAATCCAAAACAGAGCACTGTACCAGCTGCTAGGAAGAAAATTAACTCTCTCCCAGCAGAAACCTGAACAGTCTTCTAGCATGCAGAAGTGCAAAGGAGCACAGGATTCAGGCCTCAGCAGACAAGGTCTGACCCTATAATTGATATGGACTCCTGTTTTTTCCTTTCCTTACTGGAAGGCATTGCATCACCATACCTGGAGTTATTTAAAAGACTTGTTGATGTGGTGCTTAGTGGTGGACTTGGCAGTGCTACATTTATGGTTGGACTTAATGATCTTAAGGATCTCTTGCAACCAAAATGATTCTATGATTAACGAGGACTTATGTTTTTAAATTAAAGATGCAAACATTTCCTCTCACCTTATGCTGGAGGGAAGGGATACCACCCAGAAGGACCTTCGCAGGCTGGAGAGGTGGGCCCATGCCAACCTCATGAAGTTCAACAAGGCCAAATGCAAGGCCCTCCATCTGGGTTGGTGCAATCCCAAGCACCAATATAGGCTGGGCAGTGACTGGCTTGAGAGCAGCCGGGAAGAAAAGGACTTGGGAGTACTGGTGGATGAGAAGCTCAACATGAGCCATAAGTGTGCTCTCGCAGCCCAGAGGGCCAATCGTATCCTGGGCTGCATCAAGAGAACTGTGGCTAGCAGGTCAAGGGAAGTGATTCTCCCCCTCTACTCCACTCTTGTGAGACCTCACCTGGAGAACTGCGTCCAGTTCTGGAGTCCCTATTACAGGAAGGATATGGATGTGCTGGAACATGTCCAGAGAAGGGCCACGAGGGCTGGAGCACCTCTCCTGTGGGGACAGACTGAGAGAGTTGGGGTTGTTCAGTCTAGAAAAGAGAAGGCTCCGGGGAGACCTTATTGTGGCCTTGCAGTATCTGAAGGGGGCCTACAATAAAGCTGGGGAGGGACTTTTTAGGCTGTCGGGCAGTGATAGGACTAGAAGGAATGGATTAAAGCTAGAGATAGGTCAATTCAGATTAGACACTAGGAAGAATTTCTTCCCCATGAGGGTGGTGAGACACTGGAACAGGTTGCCCAGAGAGGTGGTGGAAGCCCCATCCTTGGAAGTTTTTAAGACCAGGCTGGATGGGACTCTGAGCAACCTGCTCTAGTGGGAGGTGTCCCTGCCCATGGCAGGGAGGTTGCAACTAGATGATCTTTAGGGTCCCTTTCAACCCTGACAATTCTATGATTCTATGATTCTATATATTTATTAAAATCCTTTGCTCTTTGCCTTACAATAACATTAAAAGAAAAGTGACATGAACTTTCACAGAATATTTGATCCCCCTATTTTGTCTATGTATTAGACAAAAAGATATATTTTCAGGATGTAAATAAACAAGCCCACAATTAAGGCTGCATGGGATATTTTATCTCTGGAATCTACTCATTCTGAGTTTCTGATACTGCAGAATTGTTGACACATTTAAATTAGGTGTTGTGTACAGGGTTTTTTGTTTGAAAAACCAATATCCTTCATTTCACAAAGCTTCAGTTATGTGCAGCTTTCTGACACCCTCAATTCATGTGAAGAACTAAGAAATACCGACAGACCACAAAACCACCTTCTGTCTCTTCTTTTACAGACTTTCTTAGGATGGTGTTTCCTCACACATAACTCTTCTCATTTTGCCTTTCTTAGCCAGTTTTGGTCCTTACTGCTTAGCCTTCTGATCAGAGTTTATCTTCTTATAAATACTAATTAGAACTTTTTTTTTCACTTTTCCAGTCCCTCCATCAGGAAACACCTTCTTAAGCTTTGTGGTCCACCAGTCCCATTTCTTCTGTTCAGGCCTTGTAAAATAGCCTCTGCCTCTCTATGCCTTAACTCCCTTCCTCATTCCTTACCCTAATCAATTTGTCCAGCTGATGCTGACTGCTAAATCCTGGAGGGTTTTACTCAGCAGAGTAACTCAAATACCCAGTTTGCACTGCCCCATAAGCTTACAGTCTCTGTATTTCATGGTCTTCTACAACCAGATTCCTTGTCCCAGTCTCTTGCCTTGGTCCCTGGGCAGAGGTCAGGCTCTCCTCTGTTATTCTTTTTAATTTTATAATTTTATATAACATAGGCAATGAACAGAAAAAGCCCCTGGTCTTCACAGTGATGCCCAGAGCCAGAATAGCCAGCAACAGTCCAGGAACTGTAGTTACATGAGTGGTGTGCTGAGCCCTGCACTGCCCCAGCCTGGGCACACAGAGATAAACTTTAGAGAATAAGGCTGAAAACAGTTAGCAAGCATGAGCATTTTTAAGGTAGTTGTTCTTTAAGCAGCTTACAGCTTTGCCAGATTTGGCCTGATTTCAGAAATAAAAGCTGTCCTTTAGCCAATGGCCACTTCTCTTCCAAGTGTCAGGTCTCCAGTCAGAAAGCACAGATGTACTCAGGCAAGAAAGTTTCCTCTAATGAGAGCCAAGCAGGACTTGAAAATACCTTTGCCAGCCCCCATAGTATACATGAAAAAATCTGTTAGGGTCCACATTTTCTACATTAATACAAAACCTATGCTGACTCTCCTGCTGCTAATGAGATCATGAAATTAGGACCTGAAGATCAAAGATCCCACAGCTACGTTTAGAGTTCCACAAAGAAGAGATTATCCTCACTGTGCAAAACAATTTCTCTATTCTTATTTAACAAAAAAACAAACAAACAAAAAACAAACAAGGAAAGAAAAAGGAAAAAAAAAAAAAAAAGCAATGGGGAAGTAGTTTTGATTTGTTTCTACATGAAGCATTTCAGCCCGAGTTTTCCCAAAAGACCTGCATCAGACATGCACCTCAGCATAAGAAGTCAGATTTCAACACCAGCAGTTACAGTCAGACTACATTATAAGCATCTGAAAACAAAGTCTGTAATGGGAAGTGTCAGACAACTTTAATAATAGGTGGGGCTGATATAACCACTTTATCATAGGGAAACACACTACATAGGCAGGGAGATCAGCCATAAAATAACCTCCTTCCTGTTATTGCCCTGCAGATCCAGTAGCTCCAACATTTCAAGCCACTTGAATTTTGGCAGCCCAGTGACTAACAGCCAGAAGCACAATTTCAAGCTGATGATAAAACACGAACCTCCCAAAACAACTCCTAACGGCTTTTCCAGCTTGCAGCGTTCAATGGGTGAAATTAACAGTAGTTGTACACTTGCTGCTATATTAAATGTTCTAAGTCATCAGTAGTTTCTGGAAATTTCTCCAAACCCGAATCTGTAGCTGATAGATATTTTCTGCTATACTCAATAAACACATTTTGAATCTAGACAATAGTTAATTATGTATTACTAGGGGTAAGGTTATCTCATAAGTATCTCCCCAACCCAGAGCACAAGGTAAGAGACTATTTGGATGCCAATGGGTATTTCTGCATTTCTGCAAGATGGAACTTCACAGGGAGCTGTACACAATGTATTTTGCTTGGAGTACAGTAGATAAGCTGTCATTGCTGCTTTGAGGAAAGGGCACCCTACATCTTACTGATTATTGCTCCAGAAGCCAATTATTCCAAAAGCAGGCTAAGACAGAGTCCTGCTCTCATAGTCTAGAACACAACTAACTGAACAACAGGTGCAGCACAGAAAAATGTACATCAACTGACTGTACATATAAATATAGACATGCAGTTAAGTCACAACATATATGAATCAAGACAGATAACAAACAAACAAACAAATTAATTACCTACTTTGACAGATTCATACCTGTACTCTTCTCATTTTAAAGCAAAAAGACAGGAGAGAGAATATTCAAATTTCTTGCCCATTTGGGTGGCTTCTTTGCACATGTTCCTGAATTTTCAGCTATGATGAGATCCGCTCATTGGCAGTCACCAAGAGCCTGATATGACCATGAAATGAGGAAACACAGTGAATGAAAAATAAGGTACTAGCACCACCGTTTGCTGAGGGCTGGAAAAACTAGCAGAAACTTTAAGAGACCATGTAGACCCATTTCTGTAATGCTAGCTGCTTTTAACTCATATACCATTGCTGCTATTGGAGATACTTGATCAAAACATGCTTTCAGCATTAATTACTTGCCAGGAAAATCTTAATGAAGTCCAGATGATGATTTTTATTCCCAGCACTATAAATCTGCATGTGTAGAAACAGTTTCATACAAGGGTGGGTTTTTTTTTTTTAGTTATTTGAGTTAAACAAAAATATTACTGAAAGCTAACCATATACTGGAAGTGAACATACAGTGGCTGACAGAGGTGGACTGAAACAGTTTGAGAAAATTACTATGCCCCGGAAAACACATTTTTTATTGTCGCCCCTTGCCATCCTGACACTCAGAAGTATGGGTTTTCTGCAAAGCGACCCTGGAAGGGATGAGCTCTCCTTCACCAGTGGGGCCCTTCCCTGCTATCACATGGTGTTTCCATTTCTGCCTCCTGTTTCCTGAAGCAATTTAAGTTTGCTTCTAAGAGGAGGTCTTTGAAGCGGAAAGGTAGCACAAATCTTAAGGCAATTTAAAGGAGCACAGTCTGATTTTAAAAGATACTTGTTTAAGAAACAGATTTTGACATCTGTGTTGCAAAGTGCAAATGAATCAGAACAGATGTAAATTTTTAAATTTAATTTGCTTCTGCCTTCTCTGATGTCTGCTAGTTTCATTTTGCTCCTCTTGAGCAACACATGTAGCTGTTATAGATGACAACCACCAAATCAACTTATAAATATGCATACATTAAACTTTTCACTGTTTCAAGGAAAAGCTGCTGTGGAGGGGAAGTGCTTTTTAGCTTGGGACAAAAATAGCTCTACAATTGCTGGGGTTTTTTTCAAAGCTAACATAAACATTTCTATTGCATTAATATGTTGATAAACTTTTCTGTTATCAAGATGTTACCATTGGCCCAAATAACTTAGTAACTGTCTCTTTTACAGAGTTTTTTAAGTCACATTTTTAATTCCTCATTCTGGTTGCTCCTTATTAAAAAAAAAAAAAAAAACCAAACAAAAAAAACCAAACCAAAACAAAAACCCCATTAGATTTAGATCGGTGAAAAAGATAAAGAGCAAGAAATAGCTATTCTATCTCATAACGATATTATCTGATATCTGCTTGATGCAAGGTAAGTTCAAAAGCGTTTGGGGAAGAAAAAAACAAGTAAAGAATCATAGAATCATTTTGTTTGAAAGACACCTTTAAGATCATCAAGCCCGACCATTAACCCAGCATAGCTTCAGTATGTTGTCTTTTTTGTGTCCCTTTCCAGGTCCAGGAAGATGTGTAACAGACATCATCACTCTTACTTACACACACACACACACACACACACACACACACACACACACACACACTCTCACACTTAGAAGGAAATCAGAAATCAGGCTATGTGTCATTAGGAAGTTCTACACTGTTGCTGTTTTCTCTTCCCCGCTTGAGGATTTTGGGGGGATGCCACAGGTTTCTGAACCTCTGGGATTGGCAAAGGAGTTACAATTGCTATAGGAAAGATAAGTTAGCCCAAGGAGCTTCTAGATGGATCAGGGTGACCAAGCTCTTCCTTCATAGATGCATGGAGAGAGTCCTCATGGGGTGGGAATCAGGGTGACAACATTCAGTCTCTCTCCCCTCATCCCTTTTGTTACATTAAGGACAAAGATGGGGGGGGGGGGGGGTGTGTGCTGCGGGGAAGATAGCACAAATACCTAAAGGTGTATTGGACAATGGAGAACTGGGGTAGGGCTAACTGCCAGACAAACATTCTCTGTGTCCTCCAGGGACATAGAAAAAAAGAGATTAATGTGATGGCTAAAGCTGCAGGCTTCAGGCCCCAAAATATTGCTAGCTTGACTCCTCTCAAGCCACTTTAGAGAAGCTGATATCCCCTTAGATAAAACTGTAGCTTCACACACACTATTCTCTCAGTGCCATGCATATGTATACAATTACTGCTAATATGTGCATATATACTCATGTATGCATTCATAGCACAGTGTCACTATATAAACTGGGGAAAAACGCCATCTGCTTGTGTAGCAGCCTACAGGTATCAACACCTTCCTTACAGTAATGCTGACATTAGTGAAGATTCTGCTTACAAACCAGAAATGCTTCTGTTGGTCTCCTGCTTAATAAAGGAATAGAAGTAGAAAATAAAACAGGCATAAAAACAGGATTTAACAAAAGACAATAAACATACTTTTTCAAGCTGCTGAAGCTGGCACCATTTGAGCAATGGAAGAATTAGCAGGCCTTTTCAGTAGTCATGTTTATTTACAGGAATCATGTAAGCAGATACATTCAAGATTTCTACTGAGGATTTTTGTACAGTGTTTTCACACTGCATTTATGTAACTTACTGTGTGAACCCACATGTGAAATTCCCATCTTGATTAAAATATTATATCCTATCTTAAAGACAGAGCAAATCTTCAGTCCTTTAAGATCTTTGTAAAATCATAACAGTGGTTTTCACTTTTATTTGAAAATGTGAGCATGGATATAGAAATCATCATCCTTATAAAAGAAGTGGCTGCATATAACTGATGCCAGAACTGTGGAAAGTGAGAAGACAAAAGACATAGCTAAAGACATCTGCAGCTTTCCAGAGCGAGCAGCTTCCTTCTTTCAAATAAAGAAAGTTCATTTCTGGTATATTATAAAAGAGAAATGTTTATTAAAAGAATAAACACATAATTTACCTATTAAGATAGAGCACCTAGTTTGAATGACAGTTTTACTGAGAGCTGTGTATTCCTGAAACTTCTACAGAAACAAGAGTTACATACATCTTGAAATACTCTTTGTTCCCTGGTATGAGGAATGCTACAACAGACACAAAATATTCCCTCAGGACAGACATGGCATGGAGAGATTTAGATCATCATTGTGATGCAACTATTCAAGCTGTCTCTGGACTTAAACATGTGTCCACCTGATGGTATCACAAGCAGTGACATTTAGAGGATGACATTTTTTAAATTCTTTTCTTATAAGGGATATAAGCAAGACCATGACAAATAAATCAACTCCTAACCAAGAACATAAGGGAATTTGTTTGTATGGATAAGTTATTCCTGTGCAAATGTCCTTGCATAGAAAAGTGACTCTACAACTGTCCCCTATCTGTGGCTCCCAGCACTGGCCCTTTCCCTCAGTAAGCACCAGGCGTGAGCAAGTACCATTCAGCCCTGCTGTCCAAGGTCCCACAGTTACCTAGGATATCTGTTGGCCTAGGAAGGCCAACTCGCTGTAGAGAGTTACACCAATTTAAAATCTTTTCAGATTTAGCTAAACAAAAAGCAGTTAATGTTTTGTTCTACAATCTGAAATGTAAATCTCTACACAAAATAATTGCCTATTTTAGGAACAGTATCCATATTCCTTTTTTTTCACGCAGTTTTATTCAGCCAAGTTCACTGTCGGGAAGAGTTGTTTGACTAATGTAAAAGTAAACAACATTTTAAAGTTATTAAAACATATCATTTTATTTAAACTCAGTTGTGCTGTCACGATACCCAAAGAACCTCCAATGAACAAGAAGTATCACTAGGAAAGTTTATAATATTTCCACCATAAAATTTTATTGAAGGTTTTGTAGTTGATACACAACAAATGCATCTATGCAAATACAGTATTTTCCTTTTAAAACAACAAATGAACTTATGACTGCCCAGGTCACCTAGTTTGTGTACTAACAGACTGGGTTTTCAATAGTTGACCTTTATCAGATTGGCTGACTGACAGCCATTTGGTCGGTCATTCTGTTAAAGGCAAACATGTATTTCCTAGCCCCAGAATAAAAGTGTTAATTGGTCAACAGTATATCAGGCCCAATTTCAGTTCAACACCCTTTTGCTGTTGTTGATGTTGCTAGAATCAAGATTCTTTATCTTGGTAGTTAGTTAAAATTACTAGCAATAAAATTAAACTATATTTAAATCAATAATTGCATTTTGAAAATTTATACCAAATCTAGAAATACAACACAGTCTTATGGGCTGTTTTCAGCAGGGACTAGAAAATGCAGGCTAATCAAAGTAAATTTCTACTTCACTAATAACTGGGCCATTCTTATTAATGCCCACATTTTCTTAGCACAAGGAACAAGACTCCACAACTGAACTCTTTTCAATGCCTACATTGATACAAAACGTAGTTAATGAATTCATCAGGTTAAACTCACCTGGCCTTAGCAGGGTGGATTCTGATACCCTTGGGATTGAATGTCTTCAGCTCTTCAGGATGTTGCTCTTTCCAGAAGTATACACACTAAGTGGCCAGCCACTGCTGGCTAACAATGCTGGACTCATGTCCTTGCATCTCATAGATGATCTAAACCAAATGGCAGTGGAAAAAGCAGCTAGTTGATATATCATGCGAAATATCTTGATCCTGTAGTTCTGTGACAGCATCTGATTGAATCAGTTCAACAACCTTTGTGAGCACCAACTGAGCATCCTGGGGAGTACTGACAGGAGACGTTTAGGCAACAGCCTCCAAGTCTCGCTGCGTGATAGTAACAGCACTGGTAGCGTTTTGTCTCCCAATTCTTTTGGCTTTTCTTTATTTATACAGCTAATATTTTCATATCAGTTGTTCTGAATTTGCATTGTGTCAGTGACAGCTACTGCCTGCTTCCCAAATAATAGCATCATGCTGACTTTGTACCTATTAGCTGGTTTATTTGAGTTGAGAATTCCCACAAATGTGTGCCTCATCTCTGAAAATGTATCAGGCAAAAAGAGTTCTCAGGCTTTTTCCTACACAGCCAACTCCTAAATAGTATTACGCACTGGCATCCATCTTCCTACTTGATTTCTCACATTAGCAGCATGTTTCCCTGTTTTACACTAACCTAGTCAGCAGAATAAGACATCAGCAGTAAGTACCCATTTTACTTTTCTTATAGTATTTAGTAACTGACTAAAACATACAAGTACACATATAATGTAATATGTTAAATAAACTGCACTTGAAATTTTAAGGGATTTTGTATTTCACCTAGTTTGGACTATCTAGACTTCTGAGCAAAGGAAAGAACACTTAACAAGCAGTTAAATAAGAAATTCCACAATAGCTAAAGTATTTAACTTATTGCTAGAATATGATTTCCTTCATTTTTAAGTTGATGTCTTATTTTGTGGCCCTTTAAAAAGCTGAAGCGTTACTCTGTTATGGATAAGGCTTTAAAAATAACTATTAATAAAATACTGAACTATAGCTTCTAACTGCAAAGCTGAGGGTAGAAACAATATGGCAAAATACTGATACAGTTATTTATATTGTTGAAAATATTACCAACCTTAGGCAGATCTCTAATACATAATTATGTACTTCTGGATGGAAAAAAACCTCTAAGTCTATCTACTCCAGTCCCTTTCTTGTGACAGGAATTATCAGATTGTCCTCAGGCATGTACACATCTGTCCCACTGATAGCCCTGTCACATCCTGATCACAGCTACTACCACTTTGTGTGTCAGATTTTCCCAGGCTAATGACCATTTTGGTAAATAAGACCCTCCTTTTCTGCCTGTTACTGGCCTACCAGTATGCTCTTTATCAATCTTTTCTGCAAGCTGTTACCATTCCTTTACTGCTAGTCTTTTAAAGAGAAACAAGAACTGACCACTACTAAATTAATTGCTTTCAGTGGGAGGATGAAAACATTTTAAGGCACGACAAATTACTGCAAAATGTCATTTGCTTCAATCAGGCATTTTCTCTGGATTTTGAGAATAATGCTACACCATATAACTGATTTTACACATAAATTGATTATAATTGAGTTTGAAATGGCAAACACTACCTTGTCCTGTTTGACGAGCCCACATCATAGTCTCATGACTGGGAATTGTTACATATTAGAAAACAATGAACATCACATGACTGGAAATGTATAAGAAATATACATTATAACCATGTGGAGATTTCAGTAATTTGTGAGAGTCTTCTACACCAGCATCACTTTATCACTTTGCAATCTGGTCCCATTTCATCAGTGTCCTGATCCCTCAGGCCAACCTTTTTCACCTGTCCTACAGCACTTAGAGGAACCAATATTCATCTGCCTCCTACTTGCTGATACTTAGGGGCTTATGCAGCTCTTTTCTATAGGCATATTTTGGGGCGAAAGATTCAACTCCTTCATTAAATTGAACACGTTAGGCCTTGTGTATTTGTTTCAGAGTTCATGTATTAAAATCATGTTGTTTTTCATGTGGTTTCTTCTCTTGTGGTTCTTTTATGCACAGCTGCTTGGCCCATTGTCATCTGTTCATTAGTTGCTGCCTGAATTAACCCCTTCTTTGCTGGACATGGCCTGTAAACTCCACTATGAAATGCAATCTTGCTTCTGCTTTGTTCAAGGGCACTTCTGCATATAAACATGAAACTTTCAAAAA
The DNA here is from genome assembly GCA_024336885.1 of Actenoides hombroni. NCBI lineage: Eukaryota > Metazoa > Chordata > Aves > Coraciiformes > Alcedinidae > Actenoides > Actenoides hombroni. The sequence continues at coordinate 2,129,512 of WUAM01000164.1, read as the reverse complement.
TTCTCTGAGGACTATTTGCTGCTTTAAGAATGCCTGTAATTTTTTTTCCTGATATTCATCTGAGAACCCCTTTTATAAGCTTATACTCCTTTCAGATGTATTGAAGACTCTACATTTACCAGTGCTTACTGAGTCACTTTTTACATGCTACAGAACTCAGCGATACATATTTTCTTTTTTAGAAATTATATTTTTCTATCATTTGGTCCCCCATTTCTTGCCTGTGACAATACCTCTTTCCACTAGACTGTCAATCCTGTCTCAGTTTTCTTCTCTCAGAAGCATAAATACCTTTTTTCTTTTTTTTTTAATAAACTGGATTTCATCATATCCTGTTTATATTTCTAATTCTTCTGTGCCTACTGATGTCAATAAACACCCTCTGTTTAGGATTGTTTACAAATATTTCTGACAATGATACCCAGATATTATACAAGTGAAGGTGAAAGCAATATTAAAATTTCTAAATGCAATCCCTGCATTATTCCAATCCCCTTTCTATATGGCCTACAAAACAGACTGTAGTTTAAGTGATGGCACTCAGACTGCAACTGAGCTGAACTGCTTTTCGTATGTTTCATCACAAAACATCTTTTTTCAGTGAAGCAAACACGTAGTTCCTTTAGCAGTTGTTAAATTGGAGGTTTTATTGTACTGCAGAAAGAGCTGTGCTCTGTAATAAATTCATGTCAGGAAGTGCAGCTGAAAAATGAGCCCAGGAAAAGCAGTGAAGAAGTATCAGATCCAGATGCAGCACAGATGTGCAGCTCAGCACCAGGACAGAAACAGAGGATGCAGTGATCTATCTGCCTTGTACTTCGCTGCATTTTTCAGCAAGTTACTTCGCTTTGTTGTAGTTTCTCTCTCTGCAAAGGCAGAAACAATGGGCCAGCACTCCTTTGTCAAGCACTTTGAGATCCTGTCATAGAAAGTACTATGTCAGAGCACAATGTTATTATTAATAATTAATAAATCACAAGTAATTATTAATTCTTTCTCTTACTGTAATTTAATAGTTTCATATTTATAGCTATTATTAAGTTATTGTTAAAATATTTGCAAAGAAACATGTTTATCAGAAATACGTCAGCATTATCATTTTGTTATCATCGTATGACTATTATTTGGTGGACAACACACTGTCTATTTTCTGCTCACCACATCATAGTATTTTTATATTCTGACACTTTTCTTTACAATGGTGAATTAATTTACATATGGACAATAGTGCTAAACCTGCACTTAAGGTCTACAGGGTAGGCACTGATTAAGGGAGTGCATTACCACAGTGTTCATTAGAGAGCTGGTCTCACTGTTAGTTCTCAAAAAGTAATCAAGGTGGTTATAAGGAAAATATTGGCTAGTGTCATGCCTGAGTACCTTGTAATGCCTTAATTCTTGTCCAGGAATACAATTCCAGCTTCTCAAAGGACAAGGAGGAATGGCAGAGGTTTGGGCAGTTGCTCTGCTGCTCCAATTTTTCACTCATGGGATATGATATGAACACATTAACATGTGTTTCATTCACATGGTAACATATGAATGTTATAATGAGAAAGCTTTTTCTGTTTAACATTGAATAACAAGGTCACTGTCCTGTGCCTAGCTGAGAAACAGCAGAGTGATGAAAACAAAGAACTGTTATCTTCTGACTACAACTCTTGAGACAATCATAGTCTCATTTGTGAAATATTTATTTAAAGTGTACTGTGTTGAGAAATTCATTCTCCAAAGTAGCTTAATTTGCCTCGGAAAGTGTGTGGTCATCTATAAGAGACTTTTCAGAACAGCTTAAGCAAGGATTCTTTTAACATTAAAAGACTGCAATTTTGGGGATGTGAAAATTACAATCTGTTTTAGAAATAAATGTCATTACATTTTATTGTAAGTTAGAAGCAAAACTAGAAGCAAATAACATAGAACAGTATTTCCAAATTTTTCTAAAGAAAAAAAATGAACAAATTATAGGGAATCTTTTATGTAACCAAATATAAAACCATAATACTCCAGTGCTTCATCTACACAAATTTAAAAAAAAAATTCTAAAGTGGGTGGGCAACTGTAATTACCTTCCTCTTAAACAGAGAATAAAAACTTCAGTGCTTAATCTTTCCAGAACCGGAGCCTTGGACCATAGAGATGAAGGGAATTTTCTCCTATTATAAAAAATTACATTTTTCTATGGAAAAAAAAACACCCAAACCTTGCAAAATTTATATTTGGGCTTTAGCTATGATAGAGATAACGGCTAAAATACATAAAATCCCCATATTCTTACACATTCTAAAATGTAAAATAATTCTGATATTCACAGTTTTGCAGAATCTGATTTATACAAGTGCTAAGACATAAAACATGTTTGTAACTAAATAGATGGCAAACTTGCAGGAATTGGGATGGCAAAGGGAACATATCTAGTTACTAGAGCACTGAGGTTTGTAAAGTAGAACCATTAAATACTTGATATTTGTGAAATTTTCCTATTCAAAACAGTAGTGCAAACAGTAATTGCATATTGTGTGAACTACACCATTGATGCTGTTAAGTGTGTGTGGTAATCACCAGCAATTCTTTCTTCCTATAAGAAGCATTAATTTATTAAAATTACTAGTTTTCTTTGTTGAGTAGAGTCTTTGTGATAACTATAATTGACTATTTCACTGAATACACATAAAAAAGACTTTTTGAATTCTGTTTGACTTAGAAACTATAAAAGAAATTCCTCTATCGTATGGAGGAAACACGGGATTCTCAGCTGCTATTCAAAACTGCAGTTCCTCCAATATTCTGGGTTTAATAACATACTGAACAGAGATCCTTCAATGAAGTGTTTCATCCAGCCAAAAACAGGCAAACTCACTGAGACACAGGCCACAAGTCAAAAGTGACATCTTTCTATTCCTGCTTCTCCCCACCTGCCCCTGCCACTGCAGTGGGGAAGGGTTAGGAACTCTGAAACAGTGGAAGAAGTGACTTTTCTTCCTGATAACTCATTTTCATGGAAAAGGCCACATTTTTAACATTTTGCAGTTTTACAAATAGATTCAGCAGTATTTTAGCTGTGTCCTTGGAAGACTCGTCTCCTGTAAGTGCCAAGCAGTGAAGAGCAGGCAGGGACCAGAAGCCTTTCTGGGGAGTGTCAAACCACAGCACACCGCTACCACGAGGTGAAACTGTAACTTTAGTTGTCTGTTGAGTACTAGTGGGTGGAAGGCTTCTGATGGTGGCAGTGAGAAATGGGAGGGATTTCCTATTGATTTCTCACTTTCTCAAAATGAAACAGCAGTTGCCATTACAGTAAGAAGCTGAAAAGTGCTACTTCAGAGAAATAAAATTATTTCTACCTTAGGAATTCCTACATTTCAAAACCTTTTCTTTCACCTGTGCATTTAGATCATTTTCAAACCAACTTTTTCTTCATACAGTTTCCCCCCCACACCTTATTTTGACAGTATTACTGAAATCTACCAGAGCCACGAAGCAGATTATTAAATTTTGGTTCGATCTGGTTTTCAAACTTGTGTCACTGAGTTTCAGGATATTCACTTTCGTAACTCCAATTGGTCTTTAGCAGCCATTCTGGGTTCTATACACCTCCAAAAACGAGATATTAAAGCCCTCCCCATACGCAGAATGCATGTACATAAACACAGTGGAAAGACTTCTTCCAGGTATACCAGTTTGCTGCTGGTATGGAATGCTGAGAGTAGCTCTGTTCATGCAAACAGATTTGACTCAAGGCAGTCCCCATGAGAAGAGGACAAGCAAGCAAACAGCACTTGCCAAACACTAGTCCGGTGTGTGCATCACTGCTAGAAGTCACTTGTGGCAACAAGTGATGCACACAAAGCAAGAGAGTCCCTGCACAACAAAACACTGTTTTGTATAGTTTTTTCCATCATATGTCACCTTGCTTCCTCCCACTCTTCCTCCTTCATTTGTGAATGCTGATTTTCTCACATTGTTCCTGGGTTTTCCACTTACTGCACCCAACAGTCTCAGCCTCAGTCTCCCTCCCTTGCCTTCCCTCCTGTCCTTCACCCCTGTCTATGACTAGGAAGCTCATAGCTGCTCCCATGCTCACCGCTACCCACTCCTCACTTCCCAAACTTCAGCTCTCCCAAATGCTCATTCCCACATACCTACACAGCAACTCATACCTTTCCCCTTTTTCCCACCTTTCTGGTATTTTTACTTTAACTTTCTTACTCTTATATTCCCTGTAAAAACTGCTGTAATTAGCTCCTTCTGGAGTCTGTCTTTTTTCCCTTGTGGCTGAAGCACTTCTTCCACTCCCAATTATTTCTAGTGAAAAGAACACTGGGAGCAGAGAGATGCGGCAACACTTGTTCTGGCCTGAAGGAGTCAGGAACACTCACTGCAAAGAGGATAATTTTTTACTCTATCCTGAATTGCTCTCAATTGCCAGATGTTTTTCATGGATATAGGCAAATTACAGGTTTTCCATCAGTCTTGTTCTTTGGAAGGACCAAACCATTTGGGCTTAAATTTTCAAATTATTACATTCTGTCAGCTGCCATAGAAGACTTCACCCCTCCTGTAAATAAAAGCAAAGCATCACACTGCATTACAGGCAATGATATTAGTGCTACAGACGCAGATATAACAAACTGAACTCCCAAACCAGTCAAGAATTTCTTAGGAAAACCACAGAGGGAATATTTTTTTTAAAATACAACCCCTCCTTTGACTTTCAGGCCAGGAAGCCACCATAAAGAACAATGTTTGAAGTATTTGAAGGCATGATACTTAGGAATAAAAAAGATGCTTTAAAAAATTGTTATCCTAACTGGGGAGATTTGGCTCTCTGTGACTTACTGGCCCAGGCATTGCCATTCATAGAGCTTCATGAGACTGAAAGGAAGCCTACCTACTGGGATTTGAAAACCAGCTGGGCAGCAGTCCTCAGGCACTTTGTCAGCCCTTCCTCCTGCTCCAGCTTCCCTTTTTCCTTCTACATCATGGGCAGATTTCCAAGGGCAACTAGCTCCTCTTGTTTCTATCCTGAAGCTCATCCACGAGTTCGGAGAAGTTTATAAAGCCTTGCAGTTAAGATTTATCACCAGAGAATTAGTCTGCACAGCTCTGAACCCACGACATTATTTTCTGTTTAGGTCATTAGTCTAAAACTCTCTGTTTACTGGTTGCTTTTTCAAATATTTATTCTTTTTTGATTCTTATGCTCTCTATGGCCTTCCAGCTTGAACTGTTGAGATGAACAGTTGCTAATAAAATAGGGATGTCATCTTCAAGCATATTTTTAGCTACTTGAATTTTAGCTCCATTACTTTGTAAAAGGCATCTGAACTATGCTTTGTCCCTACCTCCTTCCACAAACCCTCAGGCAGCTAAATGTCATCAGTATATGATGATTTGGATCCCTAAATATTATATGAGCCACACTACTTCTCTATTCCTTCTGGACAGTCCCCAATACTGTTGCCAATCCTACATTCAACTGTTCTCAATCCATATTCTCAAGGCTGTCAGACCTAGCTAGTGGCATCACATGCTGAAGTGACACCATAGTAGTATTGTTCTGAATGTCTGTAATACCAAATGATATCAAAATGATTAGACATTGATATTATTATGGTAATCTCAGCACTAGTCTAGCACCTTCTAATCTCCAAGGAAAGCTCTAAGGGACTTTTACTCCATACTCTGAAGGATTCCTTCATCTACACTGATGGCCATAATACTTCTGCTATAAAAATGATTGCAGTCTGTTTCCCAGAGATCTGCACCTGCACCTGTCTGGTTTGTCTGCTGCTATCATTTTAATCTTGTGTTATTACTTCTTCTTGCAGGTCCATGTCCTCTACCACAAGCCAGCAGTACCTATATGTACCCTTATGGTCATATGCCTGACGTAGGCTTGCTGTTTCATAAGATACCTTTTGGTTGATCAAAACCTTTCTGCTCTTTCTCCTCCCTGCACAAGAACGTACTTACTGCCCCCACTCCAGCAGCTCCACAAAACCACCTAAAAGGGGTATGAAGCATCTTCAAGAGGCTGCAGCAGTCTAAAAGACTCTACAATATTACACAAGAAAGTGAACTGATCTTGGTGTCTGCTGAACTTCACACAACGTTGCAAAGGCCCAATCACACCCAGGCTAGAGGTGAGGTGGACAGAGCAGGAAGAGGCTGCTAGGGCTAAGGGACAGAAAATGGCAGAAGTGCAAAAGTGTGGACAGATTTCTCCAGCAGCCCTACTCAACGCAGCTGACACCAGGGCTTCCTGCAGGGCATGGACTTGAAATCTCACTGGGTGAAGAACAGTGTTGGCCACAGAGATTTTTCTGCAGATAAGTGATCTGTGCAAGATCAAGGTGAGAAAGATATTGTTAATGACAGCAAATGTAACAGAGCATGTGGAGGCTAAGAAAAAAACAACAAATCACTTCAAAGAAAGATCTGAGAATTGTCTGCCAGTACTGTATTTCTGCGTGTCCTTTGGGATATCTGTTGGGTTGTGAGTCTCTGACCACCCCTAAGGGCAAGAAGTCAACCAAATTTATACTGCAACTTTATAATTTATACTGCATATTTTTACACTGTTACTGCAGTATGAAGGACACACAGAAGAAACGCTTTTAAATACTCATCTTTGGGCTCTTCACTTCTTCACTGTGCTACCCTGAGTCCAAGAGGAGTCTGGCCCTCAATCAAAGCACAGGTTACAGACTGCAGATACTCCCTGTTGGGATCAGAGGTGGCTTTTGAATCTGCCCAGACTTACAGCCCCATTTGTAAGGCTGTCCTTAACACCCTGCCACAGCCCACACAGCCACTGCGGTCGCACTCTTCGTCACATAAGAAAACATGACCAGAAGAGGAAAGGGCTGAGTCAGCTCTGATGGCACGATGCTGCCTTCATAGTAACACTGGGGAAGATCTTCCAGCATCCCACAGTTGCCACTGCATATTTGTTTTGTAATCAGAGCTCCCAGTGCATGGTCTGATGAGCAGTACAGCATCCCAGTCATCCAGGGTCATGGCTGAGGGGGGGGGGAACTTGGCAGCTGATGGGGAGACAGACAGAATGCACCAGTGTGAGCACCCCCACACTAAGGTGTGGCAACAGAAATATTTTGTGGATCAAAGTTCTTTTTTTCAGATTAAATTGCATTCAGTGGCCTATTTAACAATAGTATTAACAGTAAATTGAATGTTTGGTTTATAACTATGCACTCATCTTCCCCACACTAACATGCCATTTCCGAAAAGAAAAAGAAACAAAGACCAAATCATCCTTTTATAAAAACACCTATGTACATATACCTATCCAGGGACCTTATTCTATTCAGCTCCCAGTTTGGTTGACTTCCTGCTCTCCATTCCTATCTTCAGCCTTACCAAAAGACATCTGACAGTTGATTTCTCTTCCTAGGACCTCTTGGAAGTTAACAGTTTGGGCTCCATTTGCTCACACCACAATCTTTTTTTTCTTGCTCCTCCTACTTGCTAAAAGTTTAAGTAATCACAGGGAAAAAGAAATAAGAACTCATATCTCAACTGTTTTATTTATCCTGTTCTGAAGAGTTCTTTGTCTCACAGTTCATTAACTGACTTTAAAACTGTCAGAAAAGTAATCTATTTTGTTCAAGCAAATTGTCTTGTTTTGTAGGTCTTTAATTTCTGACTCAGTTATTCCTGTCTAATTATGAGTACAGTCTAATAAACTCATCCTCCTTTTCTTCCAGAAAAAAAAATAAAGCATTGCCATAGAGGACTCTTACTTGTTTTGACAGAAGAACAAAGCAATCTGAAATCTTCCATTTGAAAAGGATTATGTCTGAACATTCTTTCCAATTTCTCTTCTGGCAAACTATTGGGCTTTTTATTTTCCACATAACTTTTTTTTTAATTTCAAATCTATTATGACTTGGGTCATCCATATTTCCCCTCCCTTGAGCCATCACAATGTGCAGAACAATCCAGTAACTGAACAGCCCTAGGAAAATGTCAATGATGCACACATCATCCACAGAAAGAAAATGAAGAAAAGCAAGCAAACTGCTTTGTACAGTAATAATAAATTCTAGAGCAATATAAGTCAAAGAGTAATTTAATGTGATCTGTCTTTACGCTTCCTAATTCTAATTCAGCAAAGCATTTAAATGCTTTTCACTTAATTTCTTTGAGGAATCATGGTCCTACTACATGAATATTCTAATGCATGGTTCTACTGTGTTTCGAAGAATGTATATCAATAATGTGCTCTATAGACAAAAATTCAGTTGCTTGTATTTTAATACACTCATTGCTTGCATTTTAATACACTCATAGCATTATAACACTCATTTTTCTATTTGCATTGTGATTTTATTATGACAATGTTTATGGCATGTAAATTATTTAATTTCAACATCTACAATTTCAACAATTCAATTTGTTGAGTTCTGCCTTTTTTAAACACTGCCAACCTGAAATTATTAAGTTGTTTTAATTGGAGTTGGTTCAGCTATTATTTGGAGAAACAAAAGCCCTGTAACTGTACCATTCTGTAATTTCACACATACTTTTTCTTTTTAATATGTATTCTGTGAATAAATCAAGAATCCTTTACCATAATAAAAGAGTAATTATGAACAGATAGCAAACTCTTAATCCCATACCTTTTACAAATACAAGCAACCTAGTAAAAATAATCTACTGAAAGAGGGGTGTCTGCTTACCCAGACACACTTTCAGATTTCTCTCAGATCTGTCTTGTGTTAAATGCATCTTGGTAAAATAAAGAAGAAAACATTTGAAACAAATGTCATAAGCCTGTTCTAATTATTTTTTCCAAAAGGAAGATTAAGTTCAATACTGTATGACACAAACCTTAAAAAAAGTTTGCAAGTCAGTTTAAACTTTGTTCAGGAGTTAACTAAATTACATGGGTTGAAAATCACCTGAACTTTGTTCATGTCAAACTACTACTTTTTTTTTTTTTTTTCTTTTCAATTTGCTTTGGCTAAGTGAATAAAGATGTCAGTACTCTTTCAAAAGTAAAGCAAATACAGGGAATATTAATAGTCAGCTAAGAGGTCATATTCCTTAATGAACATCAGCATTAATATTAAAAA
>WUAM01000164.1:2082116-2120311 GCA_024336885.1 Actenoides hombroni | reverse complement strand
GAAACACTGAAATGATGGCTGGTATATGTTTACTGAAACTTACTCAGTAGTTTTATCTATTTTTTTGGGCAGGAGTGTCTCTTGTTGTTGGCTTAACATGCAAGATAATAATCGAGCTTTGCTACTACCTTCATGTTGAAAACCTGCCTCCTCTGAAGGAATTTGAATAACTTTGCTGGTGGTTTCTGTGGGGCTAGAACTTCACTGCTGGTGTCATTGCTTGTCATGGGGTGGCAGGATACAAGACTCCATAGCATGGCAGGAGATTTTAAGTCTACTATTAGGAAATCATTAGGAAATCATCTCACAACCATAAAATATGGCCAAATATCCATACTTACTTTATGACTAGCACTCACAGAGACTATTTCCTGAAGTTATGAATGTATTATCTGGGGTGAGTGGACCTAATTTTGTAATGCAGTTTATTTAAGTTGCAAAATACAGTAAAATATGTTTTGTATAGTATTTATTAATGTGTATGAAGGAAATGGGTTTTGTTGTTTAGTAATAACTCAAGCAGAAAAGTTCCTATAGAACCAGAAAAAAAAAAAAAGCTGAGGCTACTTGTATTCTTTCACAAAGAATTAAATAATTATTATATCATTTTCTACCCTCTAAATTCCCAACAGACATATCATGCCTAAAAATATTTACGTTTCAAACTTTTATTTTTTATGAAATTGTGGTGCTTTCTTAAGTTTAAGTCTATATAATTTAATATTAGCTTTTTCCTTTATTCCATTTTTTCTAAACTTTACCTGGAAAACAATGTTACATTGTAAAACAAGAAAAGGAATTTATTTAAATCCAGGTTGATTTTAATAAAAGCATCAGAATATGTGATTTACCTTATTTCCTCAAATGACTGATTTTGCAAAAGCTTGGGTGTTTTTTCTGGTTTTACTAACAAGTCACTGAGAAATGATTCTTCAGAATCAAGTGAAATAAAAGAACCTATAATGCTCTGAGTCCCTAGACAAATACCAAAATTACCACACTTACTTGAACAAGTCTCATTTTTCTTAAAATAGTGTGCACAGTTTTAGTAAGTGGGATATCACTTGCTGAGATACTGTAGAAAATACACAAATGGCCAGATGTAAATAGGTAAGTCATCTTTACTGTTCCACACATCCATACAAAATATATAATGGGAAGAGACAACTAAAAACACAGATTCGTGTTTGAGTGTGCTATTAATGCAGATTTATTTCTGGAATTTCTTTTAAAAGAAATCATGAAGTTTAACACTTAGAAAGGTTGATAGACAAACAGCTTTCATGATGAAGAGGTAGTTCTGGACATATCATCATTGCTTTTCTGAAAAGAAAGACTTGACTAAAGAAAGACTTTAGTAATACAACTATTTTCTATAGTGGATAAGCATTTTAGTATAACTTTTTATTAATTCAGAAGAACTGCCACTTACTTGGCCTGTGGATAAATTGCTCAAGGAATACAGCAGCTAGGAGAAAGATTTTCAAGGCATCATGACCAAGGGCAACATGCAATTTTACCAAATATATCTAGATCAGGCACATGATTGAAGCCTGTGAAAGAGCCTTTGCTGAAAAAGTGTAACTTTTTGTTTTGGCACAAGAGCAGACTAAGGAAGACAACAGAAGAAAAAAATCCCTTGTTCTAAAATTGTGACAGTCTTATCTCTAACTTCCAGCGTCTTGAAGCTGAAGTCCTAATGTGTAAAAATGCAGAAAGGGGTCCCACTTTGCAAGAGGAACCGCAACAGGAGAACTTGCACTTTATTTCATCCATGTCACCCAGAGGTAAAGCACAAGGAATGTCACCAAAGCTGATATTCATTAGCAAAAAATTCCCAAAACTGTGAACTGGCTTTGGTTGGCCCATGCCTTCAGTGCCTCTGCAATGAAATTCAAGGGCGATACATTGTTCACATATTGCCTATCATTTTCATAACTGAAGTAGTATACTGCCCAGGGATTTTCTCTTTGCTATCCCTAGGCTGCTGGCTTTACTCTATCCATTCAGCTCAGTCTTCCTGCTGAAACATTAAAATCAGCCCAAGCCAGTATATGTAGAATAGGGAACAGAAATAAACATGTGTTTTCTATGCATGTCTAGCAGATAGGGAAGCACAAAAGAAAATTTTGCTTTGGTCTGTCTCCTTACAAAATGTGTGTTTCAGTGAAGAGGCTGTATGTTCCTTTGCGAGTGTTCCTCTGGTGCCCCTGCCACGTTTTTGAGGCAGACACAGGGGAAGTAGTGGTGCTGATGAGAGTGAATCAACCCTTCAAGACATGTAATGATTTCGTAGTCAGGAAGAGCCAGGCTGGCCATGTTGAGGCCCAGCATTCGTGACACCACCTCTCGGAAATCTGCCAGCTGCAAGAGCAAACAGAAAGGAATTACTACTAAATTAGTTACCAAGCAAAGGAGATGCCTGGAAAAACATATACATATATGCATACATACAAACACAAGCATTTGTATTAGCAGTGCAAACTACAGGAGTTTCTGCTGTTGCTTAATATAGAGTGCTGAAGAGTATGGAAACGGCCTTTTGGGGTGTACCTCAAATTATAAAACACATTAACAACTGAGGTGCTAAGGATCTTGAACAGAGAACACAGTTTCAAGTGTTCTTTAGTATCCTTCACAGGCATATCTTCCCTGCTGACGCAACAGTGAAAACTGAAGACAGGAAGAGAAGTGGTGCTTGACCTAGATGACTGCAAACTATATAGGCAAGTGGAAACTTTGGTGGGCACATCGCACAGCACAGGCTAAGGCGCTGGTCCTGACCCCAAGCTCCTGACCACTGCCTGCCACTGCTCCTCATCACTCTGCACTTTCTTGTGGAAGCCACAGCATAAAGAAGGAAGTTAGAAAAAAGGTGGAGGTTTGGCACATCCTTCAGTCTGACTTTGACTTGGAATCAGGATGCAACCAAAATTCGAGATGCATTCTGGGAAATGCTTATTTTTGTTCTGTGCGTAGGTGCTGAAAATATATCATAGGAAGGGCAAAGTAAAGAGACACCCTTTCTCTCTGCAGTTTCAAATGGACAGACATCCACAAGTAACTGCAATCACTAGTGACGTCACCGGTAACTAGATAAAAAAATTTAGATGAACACGAATGTACTCTTCTCAACTCAGAAATATTGAGGTTTGACTTATGAGGATCCATGCCTCTTCGATTGACAGTGCATTACACAGCCCAAATGACCAATGCCTTAAACACCCCTTATCAACACACAATTAAAAGAGGAAAGTGTTCCTATTTAGGGAAATATGCTTGTCTTGACATCTATTTGAACATCAAGATTTACGTTCCCAAGTATGACAGAGACTCAAAATGTCACAGAAACATGAAAACCATCAAGAAGCCAGATTTGCACTCTGGTGTGGCAGCACCCTCACTCTACCAATCATGTTGATAGCTAATGGTAAGGAGGAGATAAATGCACTCCTGAAAAAGAGATGAAATCACTCCTGACATATGTGTCCAACCCAAAAAAATACTGTGCAGAACCCTAAAGCAATTATAACATCTGTAAGGCAAGCTGCAGAAACTCTGAAAACAAGGTCTCAGTTGCAGAACTTTGACAGTCAGCCCAGTACAAACCCTAAGGAGTTGCCATCAGTTCAGGAAAAAAAAAACCATGGAAACCAAGACAGTATAGAGAAGAAGGATTTGAAAATTCAATCCCACCTATCTGTCTTACCAAGGCAGTGCTATGTCTTGGATGAAACATTGGAATAGTGTAACACCAAAAACTCTCAAGCTGACATATATTCTCTTCAACGCTGCATCAGGAGATCACTGATGAGGGGCTCTGGCAGTATGCTAGGCAACTACAATTTAGCAGAAGCTAAAGATTTTTTTGTTAAACAGCTGGATCACAGACAGAACAAGCAGGCAGCACAGCTGGAATTTGTTTCCATACAGACTTTATGTTAAAAGATCAAGGTAGCCCTTTGCAAAGATCCAGTCTTTGGATGAATTAAACCCCTAGAAGATATCGATATAGCAAACCCAACCGATATCCTGGGAGCACATTAGGGTCTGTACCTTGCACCAAATTTCTTGTTCTCCTATCTTTGCTGTTGTAAGCTCTTTGACTTAATTACATCAACCATGAGTAAACCAACTTGCACTACAACAATGTACCAAATGCAATCAAAATAAATTTGATGCACTGGTGTAGATTATCAGTCCGGCAGGATTTTGCCAGAGATGCAAATTAAAAAAATCTACACAACCATCTCACTCTGTTTCTGATGGGAAAAGCAGGTTGTATCTATATTGAATGGACAATAGATATGTTAAGAATTCAACAATTTTCATCAGCAAATAACCTAAACTTGAAAGCACACAGAGCCCTTAAAGATATCCTTTAAGCCATTCATTTATGTGAATTTTAAACTGAGGATCTTTTTTCCATTTCAATAAAAAAATAATAGACAGAAAACAATTTTTCTGACTATTATGTTGTGGCATATAAAGCACTGTGCAGACAAAATTGTAGTTCAGTGTAAACACAGAAAAAGGTTGATGACAAAGAGATATTCTCTATATAAACTGACAAAAGAGAACTGTCACTCTTGAGGGAAAAAATGCCCCACCAGAGGACATCATTCTGAATTTTAAAAAATCCAAAGCAACAGACAATACATGCTGGACAATCTTTAGAACGCTGTGCCGTCTCTCACGTGGAGCAAGGTGCACTCTTACACTCTTCAGTGGATACAGTGCTGTAGGCACACCATGAACAACCTTTTAACACCTTGCACTAGCGCATATAAGATCTAGGAAAACAAAAACGGATGAGAAATTTATTTCAGCTTTAAAAACAATGTAACAGAGGTATTCAGAACACAACAGTTCTGCTGAAATACTAGCAGCTGATAGAAGTACCAACTAACTCTCGAAGACTTTCTTCAATAGCAGTTAATACTTTTAAGATAGTCACAGTTTGAGGTAAAGGAGAGAAATAACAAAAGATAAACATCACTGAAGACTCAAAACCAAGGGCTTGCTACAGCAGTAAGCACTCGTGATAAATATTCTTTGCAGGGGTCTTAAATCTTAATGAAGATTGGCAGTGTTATTACACCCTGCTTTCAGGGCTTCTAACAATTCAGATGCTTTGATTCTGTGCATTCTCTTTAAAAAACAGAAACAACAACAACAAAAAAAGGAATGAAACACAGAAATGCCAAAGCTAAATTTCCTCTTAAACTTAGTAGTAATTAGTAGTGTAAAGAGCAAAGAACATCCAGAAACACTGTGTTAAATCCCAATTATGAGTTAATTTTAAATCATTTCAATCCCATCTTAATCTGACTTCACTTGGGTGTTTTCTGCCTTTCTTTATGACCACAAGACAAATCAATGTCTTAACCAGTTGGCAGTAGTTCAGCTTGTAGAAAATGCAGAGGAATGTTGCTTTTGCAAACTAGAATAAGTATAATCTTTTTTTTTAATATTAACTTGAGGAATAAAAGACTTAAGCTGCTTCATCGGGAATCATTTACCAAAGACTAGAAGCCTTAAGTGGTCTTATGAGGAAACTGAGGCCTAAAGCTAAGTCTTAAAAGGAAGATAAAGGACAAAAGTGCATAATTGCCAATCAAGATATGTTAATAGATAAAGGGGCATCAGTGAAGGGCTATTTAAGACAAACAGTAGTAACTTAGCAAGATATTGCATTTTGCTCAGTAAGCTCAGGAATATAATTTTCTCCAAGGTGAAGCAGGAACCTGTCAGACATGCAATTACAAACTGTTATGGACTGTTATGAAGAAGGTGCCTCGGTTAAGCCTATAAACTTTGGAAGTACCTAATTCATAGGGAAACAAGGGAGGGACTTCTGCGGATGGGAATAAGGTATAAAATGCTGAAAACTCTGATCAGAGGTGTGCTTACTTTGTTAGGACATCCGCTCTTGCAAGAACGTATAATAAATTGCTGCTTCACTAGTACGTCTACTGCGAGTCCTTTCTTAGGACCTCTGCATTTCTAACAAGTTCTGCATACTTTTAATGTTGACAGCATGGAAAATAGACATGCAATATTATGATGTTATTTAACATTACACAGCAATATCCATGAAAAGCAGATTATAACTGGAAGAAAAAAAAAAAAAAGCCATGGAAATGCATGTACAAGTGCTCAACCTGGCCACATCAACTACTCCACCAGGTAACAGCAATTTCAGTTTCTATCAGTATTCTTAAGATGACTACACACCGATGACATGGCTGTGCTTATATTCAGATTAAAAATATACACACATGCTCAGAGAAGTATTTAACACCTGCATTTGCTACATTTTACAGAAAGTGAGAGAAGGCAGCTCTTGTTCAGCTTCCCTGAGAACTAAGTACAAATGAGTCCAAAGCAGGTGAAGAACTACATAGGGTTGGGGATAAGGAAGGAATTCTTTATACAGCTACAGGAATTATACAGGAATTATACAGCTAAGGTAATGGCTCAGAGAAGTCAGGAAAACTCCTCACACATTAATTAGTGAGAAAGTTTAGAACAAGCTATCTGATTTAGCAACAGTAGCTTTATTTTAAGGACAAATTTTTTCAAAGTAAACTATGAAGATACAGGAGAGTATGCCATGAATATTACCAGCAATTCTTATATTCTTAAAATCCATTACTGCTAATCAGCACTGCACAAGTACCAGGCATGCAAACAGCTTTGCCCCAGTTTAGCAGCACTTAAAGATCATCAAGTCCAACCATTAACCTAACACTGCAAAGTCCACCCCTAAACCATGTCCTCAAGTGCCACATCTACATGTCTTTCAAGTACCTCCAGGGATAGTGACTCAACCACTTCCCTGGGCAGCCTGTTCCACTGTTTGACAACCCTTCCAGTGAAGAAATTTTTCCTAATAACTCACTTAAACCCCAACTGGTGCAACTTGAGGCCATTTCCTCTTGTTCTATCACTTAGCCTTGTTGAATCCCATACAATTGGCAGTGAGAAAGTGCAAGGGGCAGATGAGGACAAATAAAAGAAAATGGATAAGGAGAAGTTGGCAGGTTGTATATCTAAGATATATGAAAAAAACATACCTTAAAAAGATACTAGGATTTTAAAGCATTTTTGTACTTCCCCAAAAGGTGATATATCTTGCAATGAAAACAGAGGAAACAACGTCTGTATTTATTACTCATTTTCTCACATATATAACTTGAAGAACAGCTTTGCCTCCCAGAATGACAACTACCATTCTGGATCACAAGCACGAGCTAAAATTCCCTTGTTTGATAATGTTCACAAAAGTTTTCAGCACAGCTGGATAGCTGCTCCACCTATACTACATTCTTATATTCTAAGTGACAGCTAGCACTTGTCAAATACCTATACACCTACCTGTCTCTCTCTTTTTGCTAATTCTGCAAGGGTTGTTTTAAGCACCTTCATCTCACTGGTAACTGCTTCTAACATATTTTTGTTTTTCTCTTTATCTTCAGTAGCTTTACGCTCCTTTGAAAGAAGTTCTAATTTGACAGTTGTAAGTTGTTTCTCAGCCTTTTCTTTCATTCTTTCCAATTTGCCTTGAGACTTACTGAGTTCTTCTATTGTTCTGTTCTGCTCCAAAGTTTTGATCTGCAATAACATAATGTTAAATTTGTCACACATGAACAGATAATAAAAATATCAGGAGTAATCATGAGTAAACACTTAGTGTGGTTTCTTGTAATTTCTTGATGAAATCACATGTATAGGTGAACTGAGAAGTTATTAAAGGGGACTGGCCAATTTCTACTCAATTAACAAAAAGATTTTTCTTTCAAAGACAGTTAATTCTCTACAGATTTTGTGAAGAGGTAACTGGACAGACAAAAACCCTCAGTGAGAGTTCACTCTCTGCTAGCCCATGGGAAAATAGTATGAAAAAGAGCTGACAAATGTTTTTTGCTGGTAAAAATCGTTCACTTAGAACATGCACCTACTTATCTATTTCACTCCATCAGCCATAAGACACAAATTCACATAAAACCAATCTTCCTTTCCCCCAGTGGTGGCAAGCTATTGATGAGTGCAAACTACTTGTATTCACCTGAGTTAAAGCAGCTTATTTATTACTGCTGCAATGTAATAAAACACAGGAACAACGACAGTTCAGCATCTTGACCATTTTATGTGGAAAACCCCTTTTTTCTGCTCCCATAGCTATCAGAATAGAACTTCTGTGAACAATGTATGAGAAGATATAAAATTACAGACATATCAACAGGAAAGAAACAGATTAATATATTGTACTTTTCTTACAGTAGCCTGAAAATTTACATCATGGTTTACAGATGCTACTTCATAATCAAGATGAATTGCAAAATACTCCAAAAATTGTAGTATTATATTTGGTTTCCCCACCTAGATGGATTTGAGAAGGTCTCCGTGAACACGTTTACTGGAAACAATCTCCAGCTGTATCTGACTGGAATAGAAAAATGGATAGAAGCATAAATGTAACCTTTTAACTCACCTTAAGCTCATTGGTTTCAGACAGCTTGGCTTTGAGATCAGTATTCATTTCCCTTGCCAGATGAAGCTGCTTCTGTAACCCCTCTATCATCTTATGTAACTTTCTGACAGCAAGATTGGCCTCATCCCTCTCCACAGCTAAGGCAGTCCTCACTTGCTTCTCTTCTTCCAGCTGGGTTATTTTCTGCCGCAGAAGGTTCATGTGCAGCTCTTTGCTTTCAAGTTTTTCTTTCTGAGTCTTCAACTAGTTTTTCGAACACAAGGAGATTTGAAAAAAATATATGTGAACAACAACGGTACTGCACAGATTGTTTTGTAACTTTAATCCCCATGTTGCATATTTAACCTGAACTACTATTCCTCTCTTGGAAGCTCTGTAAAGCAGTATAAGCATATACACACTAACTTCATAGCTCTTATATTGCCCATTCATTGTTCTTCGCTATCCCTGAATTTGTGCACTACCTTTTAGAATGAATTTACATGTAGACTGCACTCTATTTGAACATAAATACTAGTGATTCATTCATAATATCTGAGACTGACATCTGACACTAGTCAAATGCAAGACATCCACTAAGGAGACTGTGGTTTCAGTGGTGACAGCTTAAGATATTTCCATCTTTAATTAGTTAATTAAGGGTAGAAGAAGGTAAATCAACATACAGAAAATAGAAAGTTTTCACTGCTCCAATACAAGGTCCAGCAGCTTAGTTTTGTAATTTAGGTGCTCAGGGAGCTACCTGTGTTCAGTTTACCTAAGTATTAACATACATACTGTACTCCCTGTTTCCAGAAAAAAATACAGTGCTGTTTTAAATCTTAAACAAGCCTAATTCCAAGCTCTAAGCCATTCTGATAAGCCTAAAACCAGAAGATTTCACTCTGTCATAATAGGATGATGGAGGGGTGTCTGACCAAATTTGAAAATATTTGATCCTAAAGGAGTATAGTTCTTGTTGGAAATGTTGAAATTCTTGGTGCAGTACAACCGATGTCCTAGTAGTTTCTAGAGAAGTTTGTAAGACACCCCCCTTCCCAGCAGATCCTTTTAAATATCAATGTTAGTTGTTTACAGAAGTATATTATAAATGTGTATTAAAAAGCAGACATATACACACATAAACATGCATAACTTTGTACATTTAAGAATTTGTGAAAAGCAGTATCACACACTTAATCAACTGGTGGTTTGTTTTAATATGCAGTCTGCACAGTTTGCAAATGTTTGCTATCTTCTTTTTCAGTAATGGCTATCTCTGAAATTCCTTGTTATATGTACAAAGTTCCAATCTGCTTTCTCTAACAAGCCACTAAAGAAATATAGCTGTAACAATGTTTACCTTTGAAACAAACAGTAACCGTATGTCTTTTTTGCCTACCTTTCTCCTTAGGCTATATGCCATAGTCTTATTTTCAATCACTGCATCACCTTCCAGTTTCACTAACTGCTCTACTCGAGCTAGAATCGCATCCACATTCATATCAAATCCAACTTCTGCTGCTAGGACATCCAGCTTCATCTTCTCATTAAGTTGCTCCAGAAGTTTCAGATACTGAGGTAAGATATGGAAACATGGGTGAAATAATAATAATTCTTCGTTAAAAGTCCCGACGTACAATTTAAAAGAAATTCCCTCTACACAGACAACCAACTGTACATAGACAAGTACACTATCCACAAGAAATAATGTACTGAAAAGTTACATTTATAATACACACTCCCAAGACAACTGCAAATTCTTCATTTGTCCTTTTTTAGTCAACATTTATTTTTTTCATGAATCCCTGGACCTTTGTGTTTATCTTCTTAGCAAGAGCAGATTGGCTTTTTGCTCCTCTGCAACAAGAAGACCACTAGGTATGTGTATCTGCTTTTCACTCCAGTTCCTGTCTGTGGCTCTGCTGCTTTACATGACCATGCATTGGCAGGGAGAAGTTAGAAACAGTAGCTACATCCCAACTAATTACAAATGCTGTGATTGCTCACTGCTGTGAGCTCTAAAAGAGACAGAACTGGTGCCAGAGATGCCACAGGTGAGATCTGATGCAGTTTTGAAGTGACACATGAATGTTAACATGGTCAGTCTTTTTCCCTTCTTTGGAAAAGCATGTTGTAGATGTAACAGCTCCCTCGGTACCCTTGGGTGGATCTCATCTGGCCCTGTAGACTTGTGTGTGTCTAAGTGGTGTAGTAGATGTAGTAGAAACACATGATCTTTACAGAGGAAGCAGAGGGGAAGGAACAGCTCCATTTTCTGGTTTGCTCCCAGTGTGATAGATGCTTCATAGAAGTTATCATATCATAGACTAATCCAAAACAGCACCAAATTGTTGCTGCTTTGCAAATTCAACTTTCTAAGCATTGACCTTGGCCTGGTAACATGCTACAGTTAGCTATATTGGATGGCTGGATTAGCTGTCCAGGTACAATGTCATTTTTCAGACTCTTAATATGCAGGTGTATTACAGGCTAACAGTGTGTGTTCACTCATACAACTAATAAAAAAGTCCTGGTAGCCTTGATGGATATAAAAGAATCAAAGACAGCAAGATCTTGACAGACTGCAGACCAGATGATATATTAGAGAAAGACAGAGAGATCAGAGAAAGCTTTGAGATCAGAGAATACTTGAAGGACCTCTGATGTATTTAAAGAGACTTATCTGTTGGGGTTTCTTTTTCACATTAAATGGACTTCAAACTTAAAAGCTTAGCTGCTTTTTCCAACTAAAACTGTTGATCGAAGAAAAGATATTCCATGCTGCCTGACTTTGCTAATCCATATTATTTGCAGTACTCTGAGTAATACTCTAGCTGATCAATTCAATACAATTAGCTGTATCTCTGTCTTCAGCTATTTTTATGCAAAAGAAAATAATGTATGTAACTACTTTTTGTTTCTCAAGCTTCAAACCATCTTGCACTAATTCTACAGACAGTAATTCATCCTCCAAGTGTTTCAGTTGATCCTGGAAAGTCTCAGAACATTTTTCAGCTTTTCTGCTCCTCTCCAGAGCTTCTTGGTACAATCTAGTCTGATTTTCCAAAGCTTCAGTCAACTCAGATATTTGGGTTTCAAGTTGAGATACCATCTAGGGAGCAAGCAAACCAACAAAATATATGGGGTTAGATAAGTATGGAAATGTTAGAAAGATATGAAAGATGCATCCTCAAAACATTTTTTTTTAAAAGGGTAAAATAACTATCTTTATAATACATGCATTTAAAAAGACAAAAGCAGAAAAATATGCCGTAATCACCAGAAGAAAACAGCAGAAGAGGTGACATACGAGACATCCAAAAGTGAACAGCAGAAACCTTATTTAAGTTGTATCAACTAAAAGGGGCTAGTATCTGTAAAAAATTAATGCAAATTAATTTAGACACAAATTTTCCAAAGATGTTAGCAAACCAGCAATGCCTGGCACTCAGCCAACACTTTTTAAAAATAAGCCAATAAAACCACTAATTTGTCAAGGAGCTGGGTTGAAAAAACAGATCAGTGATTTTGAAAATACATGTAGCATGTAGGCGAGAATGTAGATATGGATAACTAAGTCTCAGAGGAGTGCTTCCCAATTCTTCACTGTTAAAGGGAGTTTAAGTGAAAGATTTTGCTAAAGTAATAATAATTTCTAGCCAAAACCACTGCTGAAAGAATGAAAATCTCAAAACAAGAAACAACACTAACAATTCTGGAAACACTTCTAGCTCTACATTCTTAACTTAGCAACACCTAAAAATAATGTAGTGAATTTTAAGTTGTAAACTGCTTATAAATTAAACGCTTGAAAGCATCTGTAGACTACTGCCAAATACTGAAAGACAGTGCTATCCAAAAAGTAGCTTGCTTTCCTCTTTCCCTCTCTCCTCTTCTTACTGTCATGTAATTATTTGGTTGCATAATTAATTATGCTGCTTTTGTATCTTGGTGTTCAGACAGTCATCTCCCAGCAGTCTCTTCATTTTAAGCATCTGCTTCCCTCCTGTTAATAAAATGAACAATAAGCACACAAAAATCCTGTAATTTTAACGGCACGGAAAGATTTCCAACTTAGACTGCAATTACAAACAACAGTTTGCACCCAAGCCACCTAAGAAAACACTGAGAAATTACTGCTGCTCATACAGTGGTAGAAAACACTAAGCAATAACAAAAATGCAAGAACACACACACATTTTGTGCTTTTCTGCATCACATACCACTCAGTAGGGAAAAAAAAAAGCTTTCAGTAGCTTGTGTCCACGGAGACAGGCTGCTGATAGAGAAACTAGAGCCCATTTTTCAGGCTGCAGAGTGGCTCTGGGTGCAGCCCAGACATGTGGGGTTTTTGGGTTTCAAACATCCATAAACATGAGAAGGTGAGGGATCACACCGCAGAAAGTGCAACCGAAGAAACCACCAATCTGTCAGTTTACCTTCCAGAGCATCCTGGAGTAATCTTCATTCTTGGCTTAGGGACAATCATCAATTTAGGAATTTCCTAAAATGGAGTTGCACCCTTATTACCCACCCATGCCTGTATCCAGTGACTTTACAGAGACTGCAAATTTGGTCTAGCAGTTCTGACCTCCACCACTTCCTGTGCAAATAACTTGTGCAGCTGGCCTAGCAAGCCTTCAAAAAAACCACTGCCTGCTTTTTTGTTTTAATGTGGCTACCAGATCATTTCAAAGAAAGATCTCTTATTTCTTGTAGTACAAGAAGTTGCAAATACTGATTTCCAGAGGCAGGATGCTCCTACCTTGGGCACAGTAGGGTTCATTCATTCATCCTTGCTGCAACTAAATAACCCTCAATAAAATCTTCCTGAACTCTATTTTTCTCTTGTGCTAAGCTTTTTTTTTTCTTTTCCTTATGCTAAGAGGGCATGTGAAGGGACCAAGCCCAGTCTCTCAGTGCACCAGAACAAAATGCAGGCTACAGCTGTGCAGTCAGTAGGGCATTTCCCCCAACAGCCTAAAAGTCACATAGTGAGGCACATAGTAGATTTAGGATGAATGCAAAAGAGCAGCGTGTAGGATCAAGATATGATGTCCTTCACATCACAGTGGCTTTTTTTTTTTTTCCTCTTTTCCAATGTAATAATTAAATATTCTTATCTTCTTTGTATTACCTCAACAATCAATATTGTATACTATTCTGGTTTGGTAAGATGTTGTCTTAAACTGCCACTGTTTTGTTCGTTTCCACATATACTTCCACTGTTTATTTTGCTTCCACATATATATGCCCATATATGCACACACACACTTATGCACCTAGTACAAATTTATTTTTTTTTATTTCCTACCAGCTGAAAAGCAAAGAGCTGCCGCATCTCTTATCATGGTACTTACAACTTGTATTTTGTTTTGCTGTGTTGCACTTACCATTCCAAGCTGAAAAGTTCTTGTCTGTTGAGCCTTTCTTTGCATGGAAGACTCTAGACACTCTCATGGCCCTTCTCAGTACTTTTTGAAGACTCTTTTTAAAAATTAAATTATCATAACTGTGTGAACTACTCAGCATGCAACAGCAATGGATTCATTCAGTGGCATAACTATGGTTTTCATTTTCTTCTCAACTTTTTCCAAATAATTTCTCACATCCTAGTTTGTTGTGGTTTTCTTGGTCCGCCCTAAGTCAGTACATATGTTGCTCTACTTTAATAGATGCTTAATTTAATTTCTCAGATTGTTTTCCACACAATTCTTTTGTTTGGAAGAATAAAGTGGATAAATCCCTAAAACTAAATATGCATTTATGACATTGCCATGAAAATCATTATGAAACAAGAACACCACGAGATTTTAAAGGGAACAGCAATAGAGTCTAATCAATTTTGGCATTTAAGAGTCTGTATATCAATATGCAATGACAAACACTGATAAAATTCAGATAGTCTACAATCAGATCAGCTGTTTGTAGTCAAGAAAGACTGTTTTGGTCATATGAATTTCATTTGCTGCAATGGATCTCTGATAAAGCTTGTCAAACAGAAAGGACCTGAACCCAGAGACCTCATAACCAGGGGAAGCTCTGTATGAACTGAGAACATCTGCTTGCCTGGACTCCAGGTGCCCATGAACCCTGCTGGTATTTTACAAATAATAAATAATAAAAAACCCCAAGAGCTGTCCAGACATACACAGATGACATAGATCTCACTACTAACTGCTGAAAAAAATCAGTAGGACACTGATTCAAAACAGTTCCTTAATCTTGCAGTGGAATATCTATCACTGGACATTGTCAGAGTATATGCTGATGTTTTTTTAATTAAATTGCAATTTTTGCTAATGTTAATGCTAAGTGCTAGTATACAGACTATGACTAACTCAGGTGCTCCTCAGATACCAAAATCATCATATTTAAGAAACACAACCTTCAAGAGCATTTCAGCTTTCACAGAAAATATGACTATAGCAGTTGCAATGAATAATTTTCTCACAGGCCTTTTAAAATTGAAACTTTTCACAGCTGTTCGACAGGTGCGTATGCAGATGTTAGCCAGATGATCAGGCTTGGATGTAAAGATGAACATTTTGCCAGTTCATCTAGCATATATGATCCTATACACAAAACTCCCAGAGAAGCCACAGGGACGATCTAAAAATTAAAACCCAAAACCAGTTTAGAGAAGGCATCAAAATACTCAAACAGGGAGGATCCCCTTTCTCTCAGAATCTTTGATTGTGTTTTCCTGATCCCACTAATCCAGTTTGCAAAGGCAGGTTGCTTGCAGCAATATCCTGACAGAAATGAAACAGTACTTCGTCAGGGCAAGGAAGGATCTAATTGTAATCTTATACGCTAACTCATTCATTAGCACATTTTTAATTTCCAGCAGCAAGGCACTCACCTGCTGGATTCATACCCCTACCTGTCCTGGCATTGCTGCTGGATTGCAGCTAAACAGGGGTCGGTCTGAAACAAGCTACCTTGGGCACCAGCAACACTACAGGCTAATTTATCCTGCCAAGAATTTTAGTGACTCTCTTTTCTGGCTCTTCTACTCCAGGCTGGAAAGTTTACTGAAAGGTCTATAGGAAATCCTATCTGAAGACAATTAACCCTTTTCTTGATTAACTGATAGTAAAGCTCACACATCCTAACACAGATGTTATATCCAAATCCTGGAAAGAAATTCCCCCAGAAATACAATAGGAATCTGATTGATACATATATACCAACATGTATATTCCTCACAAATGGAACCTTAGAAAAAAACATATAATTTTGCTACACAGAAAGAAAAGCAGTTCACTGTAAAACAACTTTTTGATTACAAAGTCTATATTCTATTAGAAACAGACTCACAGGTGCATAATATTGGCATTTTAGCTTAGTTACTTCAAAGACCTTAATCTTAATGCAGAAACTCTTCTGAGAATAGGTACCAGTACCACTTTAGTAACATAGTACATTTTAGGGCCCTGCAAATAATTTTTTCCAAATGAGTCACAGGAGTAAAACATTAAAGTTTCATCACTTAACATATTTAGCAAATACAATGGTCCACAAAACTTCATCATCCAACTACAATGACCAAATTCATCGAGCAATATTCAATTTAAAGCTAATATTCATGGTTCAGGAAACTAAGCTATAGTTTATTTATTTTTTATTTTAGAAAGGACTAGCATTTTCAGACAGTATTGCTAGAAGTACAGGAGGCAATTGCTGTATTTGCTAGCAGAGGCAAAATGCTGTGCTAGTCATACTTGAATATAGCTTCTCTAGTATATAAAAATAAACAAAAAAAAAGCTGGCAACTGTAAAACCAGCATCTTTGTTCCAAAGCACAGATTTAGGGAGAGGCAGATTGGAGTTGATACCTGCTCTGTCTTAGTAATAAAGGCTTCCTTCAGCACATACATTTAATTTTGACAGCAATAATACTGAAAAACAAATCTGTCTCCACTCCCAGGCCCCCTTCTCCACAAAATGAAAAAAAAAAGAAAAAAAGAAAAAAAGAAGTTGTTATATTACTTTGTAAACGTCAACAGATCTTTTTCGGTGAGAGAAAGGTTAGAGCATAGTACCTAAATAAATTAATTTTTAACACTGTTATGCAAAAATACTTGATTTTCTGAACATCAGTTTCTTTACCTGTAAAATAAGAATAATCACAGGTGTTTAGAAAAAGAACACAACTTCTCAAATCAACATGGTTACTTGGAGAACCAGGCACATTCCTCTCAAGCAACTGGAAAACTTTTTATCTGCAATAAAGACCGAGTCTGAACCCTCCCCAGTACCAGGGTGCAGGATGATCAAGGGGGGAACCCAGCATGTAAAGTTAATAATAAGTAATAAAACCAGGAACAGTAAGAACTAGAATAAGTACCATGCACTATGCACATGCTGTCATATATCCACAAATTATATCCACTAACAGCTGCCCAATGTAGTATGCAAACTTAGCCACAATTGAATATTCCAAAAGCAGCAGGTCACCTGAAAGCATTCCCAGGAGCAAAAACCCTTTTACTTGATAGCTATCAGTCAACTTAAATTTCCTTTTCTCAGCAGTTCTCAAAATAATCAACATCTCAACAGAGTGTCCTCTATGTCAAACAACCAAATAGTACAAACACACATGCGCATAAAATTCTCATCAGATTTTGATCTGAAAGCATTTTGCTTTTGGAAACAACACTCCATGACATATAGCAAAACTGTAAACAATGTTTAATTTTAAGTGTAAAAATACTTTTTTCTTTTTAGGTGCACGTTTTGAGGATTGGCGGGAAAGAAGTTGCCTGGGGCAACTCATCACCTATGTCTGCTTTGAGAAACAAGTCAGTCCATAAAGTCACTTTGCAGCAGCAAATCCATACTTGTTCACATTCCACTAAATCAAAGCAATCACATAACCACTTTTGATATTTGCTAAGTGGCACTGAAACCAAATTTCAATGTCTTAATTTAAAGACCATTCCATGTCTTTTCTTGTTAACAGCATTATTAATTTCATTTGTGATCTCTTTCTACTTAATAAAACATAGATACTTTTTATCTCAAATCAATAGACAACAAAATTAAAGGTTTCTGTAATTTCACACCTTAAGCAGAAGGAACCAATACCCTAACAGATGATTAACATGAAAAAGGATCCAAAGAGAATAAATACACACATCGGGCAATTGCAGTAGTTTCTGACTTACTATTTCTTTACTCTCCTGTTTGCCATTTATTTCTTGGATCCTCTCCAAAATGGCCTTCTCGGAAGAGTTAACTATTGCAGATCCACCACTGAGTAGGGCAGCTATTTGCTCTTTAAAAGCCACTAAAGAGCTCTCAGTAGTCCTGGCCTCTTCTCTGCTGCTCTTCAAGCTTCCCTCCAGCTCACTGGAAGATTTCTTCAGATTGTGCAGTTCCCACTTTGAGGCATCCAAAGCTTTCTGGTTAGCAGTCAGTTTATCTTGGAGGTTTCTGATCTCCACCTCCAGATTCTGTCTCTCTATTATAGAACTGTCAAGATCCAAAAATACATGAAAGATTAAAGCAGGCTTTTAAAAACAGAAGAAAAAAAAAAAAAAAAAAAAAATTTAAAACCCCAGGAAAGATCCATATTGCTGATATGGGCTCAACATCAGGGCTTCTTAGAACTCCTACTGAAATTGATGAAAGCCCAAAGCCTGTAACATGAATAAAATTCGCAGGTAAACAAAAAACCTATTTTTTATGGTAAAACTATTTCTATGTTATTTTTCATTCAGATAACATGACTTAGAAAACAAATGGCAAACAAAATGTAACAAATAAACCCAAAGTTTACAACTCTGAAAGGAAAGCATAGCACAGAATATTTCAGTTGGAAGGGACCTGCAATGATCATCTAGTCCAACTGCATGACCAATTCAGGGTTCGCCAAAAGAATACACATTAACTCTTTGAATATAGTGTTAAGAGCAGAATTAGAGGTGATCTCCAAAATCAGCTTACCTGAATGTGACAAAAATTCCTGAAATTATTTATACACAGAACTGGGAAGTGAGGGGCCAAACAAAAAAAAATATTATGACATTAAAACAACATTAAAGAAGGTGCAAATGCTCAAATACCAATTTCATCTCAAAGAAGAAATCCTTAGATTGTGAAACTCTCAGACAAAAAAAAATCAGAAAGGGAATTATTCTGAGCCATGTCATCTTCTGAAGAAAGCAAAATCCCTACTACCATAAGGTCAAATTTGCCTGAGGAGTAGAAGAAAACGAAAAGCTAAGTGTCCTTCAACAGAGTCTACAACTGCCCCCATCTGCGGCTCAGCTGGGCTGTAGGTGTGCAGAAGCATGACTGGGGGAGGACTAATGGGATGGCAATTCCATCTAGTATCCTCTCAACATTTATTTTTTTATTAAGTCAGTCCCTTGCATTTCAGAAGTAATACAAAGTCGGTGTCGCTTTCAGTAGGGAGGCAGGTGCTACCTGGTGAATAGCCCTTAGCATTTACTGCTCAGGAACATCTTAGATCTTTGGCATTTTGTGCTGGTTCTCATTCAGTCCTTGAAATCCATGATCCTTTGAAGCTTTAAAGTTATTTTCCCTTTACCTTCTGATTAATTAAGACTTGGTTTGGAAAGAAGTAAAAAATAGCCAGTATATATATATATCTATATCTATATCAGTTGTATATAAAATATTGACCCAACAGGGCAGAGCAGACAGAACTGTTTATCCTGAGCCATGATGCAAAAGCAAATGATGATAGAAAAATGAAAGAAAAATAACACATCTAAACATAAAGAAAAAAATAATCTCTCTCATTCAGTCAGTTTGTGAACCTCTTTCCTTTCCCCACAATATCCTAATATTGAGTGCTTACACATTCATAAACAATAATGAAATTTTCAGTGAAACCAAGTAAAAGTATAGCAAAGACTTATTCCTCATACCTCAGGTATTATCTCATTGAAAGGAACGAATGAAAAAGAATATTGCTTCACACAAGACAAAAAATATATGCCAGAGGATGGCATATTTATAGAGTGTGATTGAATTTCTCTGGAAGTTTCAGTTGTTTAGTAGAGGCTCAGTAAGTGTATTGACACAAATTAAGATTGTATACATTGGAGTCAAAGATTTGTTCCTGGAGCAGCTGTGAATATGGTGACCACTGGGGGGGGGGGTCTCTTAAGGTCTACATATGCTTGCTGTGTAGTGTAGTAAATCATTTGTATTAATGGAATACACACCAATCAAGCAGTAAATCAGGGAGTGTTTATGTAGATCAGCAGAGAAGATGGACAAAAACGGAGTTTGGGAGGCACCCTTGGCAATAAAATATAAACATACAATTCTAAAAATACTAAAATTTTTAAATAGCTTCAAAAAGTTAAGTATGTAAATACGTAAGTGAAAACAAACCAAAACAAACCCTGTCATTTAGGAAATTATTTGTTACTACCCCTTTCTACGGCAATTGTAGAACTCTCTTGGAAACAAATGTTGGCATGATTCCTTGCCATTTTGTCTTTTTTATTCTAAACAAGTCCTATTAATAGAAAATTCCCACCTGTTCTCAGAATTACATGATGGTAATTACAGCAAAGAATAGAGTGGTTTATTTCAATTACAATTTTCAGCAGTGTGTATTTTTCCTTTCAGAAAGGCAGTGCAAAAGTAGTTTGCCAGTACCAGGGAGCTTACTTAATTACAGTCTTATTTCAAATTGTGAGCATTTGCAAACGCACACAGTTGAATCAAAAGATCAAGGTATAAAATAGACAACTGCAAGCCTGTTGATGCTCAAACATAAAAAACAAACAAACAAACGAACCAAAACCAAACAAAATAAACCAAGCAATTTGCAGAATGAAAAGCCATAAAACTCTGAACAATCTGCCTTGAAAAGTCTCTTGAATGGAAAGCATTTACACTGCCTAGCTTCAGCAAGGTCAGCCTGAGCACTGAGCAGTATCCAGAAATGTAGGGACTGTGACGTGTAAAGGGAGTATCCCAACTAGAAGCAAACCTCTAAGAGCCTAAGTGATCAGTGCAGGCAGATAAAGCAATCTCCACCACAAAAGACTGAAAGGATGGAACCACAACAGCTTTCGTTTTCTCTTTGGCTCCTCAATGTTTACAGCTAATGTCCCATGGGTCTGAATTAAAATAATATTTCAATATGCAGCTTATAGGGTCAAAAAAGCTACTCAACACTGACACACAACAAATTATGAAAATAGGAATAATTATGGAAGTTGACATCTGAAGAAAAGAGAATTAGGCACTAGATGGATTTAGCCAGGGCAGACCATGTCTGTGACAAGTGTGTTAGACACCAGAGATGAAGCAGATCTACCATGGCTGTGCTCACCTGGCATCGTAGAAAGCAGCATCAAAGGTTCTTAAACTATCCAAGACCAGAATGAAAGGGCTAATATGGCACAGTGATGTACTTCAGTTACCCACTCAGGCTGGGATGCAGTTTACCCATGCTCAACCATTGACACCCTACCTGCACTAGACCAGAGAAGATGTAAGAGTACGCAGGCCATTGCAAAAGACACTGGCAAGGTCTCCCTCTTGAGAAATCATGCATTCAATATCAGGTCAGCTGTGTTCACAGAAAATGCATTCAAGCCCTAACATGTGGGGAAAATTATTTCTGTCTTTAAGCAGAGAAAGAGAGGGATTCTTGTATAAGGAACAGCTAGAAGAGCTGTATTTAACACTGCAAAACAAAATAAGGGAGATATGATCACATTAATGGGGCAGACAAGTGAAGAAGAGGAAACAAGAAGGGATACGATCTTTTAAGTAATACAAATTAATACATATCCTCACTCTGCTGATCTCAATATCTACAATGCATTTTTTAAAGCTGTAATAACTCTTCCTTAATATACTGTATTCTTTCATGTTTCTCAAGATTTCGACTAGCATGTCCTATACACATAAAAGGTCTGTTGCCCTGTCATTTCATCCATTAATACGATGTTTTTTAAGTGGATATTAGTCAAATTAGTCAGTATATCTGAGGCAGTTTTAAGTGTCAGGCTACAGACTATAACTAATTGATTTATTTCAGCTTTGGATTTCTTTGGAACATCTGAGTGAACATTACTTACTCCAAAGCAATTCAGATGGTCAGATTCAGTTTTCCAGAGCTTTGAACTACTTCCTCTATTTCTCCCTTCCTGGAGAAAAAAAACCCTCCCAAAACCAAACAAAAAAAAAACCAAACACCTCTCCCCAAAAAAAATCAACAACAAAAAACCAACCCATCCACAAGTGAAAAAACCCACTAGCACAACTGAAGCAGGTTTAGAGCAAATACAGCAGGTCCACATTCCAAAAGCACCATAGCATTTTATTATGCCTTTAAGTAAACACAAATTTCATTGCTCATTTAGCTAACAATACACTGCAAAAATGAAAACCTTTACTTTTTTCTAATCCAATAGATTAAAACAGGCTGTGAAAATGTTTTTTCCTCTAATTATTTTGCATGTATGGCATCACAGAAGTATGCCACAACCTATTAAAAAGGCCACCACTATTGTGGGTTTGCAGATAAAGTTTGATAATAATATTGAATTTTACCTACATCACTAGCTTTCATCCTAACTTCTGAAGAAAGAAAAAAATAGCAAAGAAGGTACAAAAACTAATAATCTAGCAAGACATTTCTGTAAAATTGGTTAAATAAATTATGTATTTGGCATAGACACAGTAATGACAGGAAAATATTTTTCATAAAACTAGCTCAATGTTGGAAATGTTTTGGCAGAGCAAACTTGCAAAACAAGTCAGAGATGAAGCCCTCATCTTATTTTAAAACACCTCCTGATTCCAGCTTAGTGAGCAAACTACACTCTGCTCTTATTCGCACACCTGTGTTTGAAGTGTAGTACGAGAATAAAATACTCTCAAAAAGGACCTATTTAAGTTTTTGCTGCAGGTCCTCTCTCAGTCCCATTTGAGAAAATTTTACACAGCTTTGTAAGAAGCATTTTCAGCAGTAAGTAAAATTTATGACCCTGTGGTACTTAATATTTATCTTCCCCACAATAAATTCTTTCTTCTTCAGAGCAGACTGCCAGCTATTTCTCATCTCCTAAGTATTTTGCCTAAAACCAAATCAGAACATTATATCCTTTAAAGTGTATGGTGGTGATCTTCTGTTCACAAAAAAAAGTAATGTCAGGGAGGCTGGGAAAATGTTATATCCCATTTGAAAACTTACTTGCACAAGGTTGCCTTTATGTTAAAAAATTCTACAAATGCAGTGATACACAACTCAGCTATGTATTTGGCAGTCTAAGTTTTTTCTCTTACTTTCTTAAGTTCTGGCCATCAGCTTTAACCACACTGCTCTAGTACCTGCAGGACACTTTCACTGTGGTTTTAGTAAGCTGTTCCCTTTCCACGGTTATTGCTCAAAGTACAAAGTAATATGGAAAACTGCTACAGAAACTCACTTTGTTCATACATCTTCTGCAATGTACAAAAACTCTTAATGGTGAGATTTTCTGGAGCAATTAAATCCTTAAATAACATCTTTTTCCTTTCCAAATCATACCTAAGTGAATTTGGTGAATACTTGACTTAAAACTTAATTTACATTTCTCATTTCAGCATCATTCCTACTGCACAGATTTCCTCTGTGGATTTCCCACAGCAAAACAGTACTTTCCTGCAAGAGCTATCCTATTGCCTACAATTTTTGGGATAAGAGCCAACAAAGTACAGTTATGAAATACGAGATAATCTGGAGTGTCTGGAAGCCAAGACACTTTACTTATAGTTCCTCAAGAGAAAGAGAAAAAATAATATAGTGTTCTATCAATTCCTTTCAATTTCTCATTAGAATTTTAAAAGAAATTCAGTAGAAGAATCCTCAGAAAACTTGCAAGATTACATAAATTATTTAAAAGAGTATTTTTTCATTGTTCTATGTTTGTGCCTTGGATATATTCATTAAATGAGTGATCGTGCCCCTGTACTCAACATTGGTGAGGCCACACCTTGAGTAGTGTGTTCAGTTTTGGGCACCACAGTAAAAGAAAGACATTGAGGTGCTGGAACAGGTTCAGAGAAGGGCAACAAAGCTGGTGAGGTGCCTGGAGAGCATGTCTTACAAGGAGCGGCTGAGGGAACTGGGGTTGTTTAGCCCGGAGGAGGCTGAGGGGAGACATTATTGCTGTCTACAACTACCTGAAAGGAGGTTGGAGTGAGGTGGGAGTTGCTCTCTTCTCCCAAGTAACTAGTGATAGGACAAGGGGAAATGGACTTAAGTTGCACCCAGGGAGGTTTAGATTAGACATTACAAAAAGTTTTTATACTGAACGAGTGGCGAGGCATTGAAGCAGGCTGCCCAGGGTGCTGGTGGAATCACCATCCCTGGCAGCATTCAAAAAACATGTAGATGTTGCACTTCAGGACATGGTTCAGTGGTCATGATAATGTTGGGTAGACGGCTAGATTTTACAGTCTTGGAGGTCTTTCCAACCTTAATCATTCTGTGATTTGTGCTTATTTATGTTTGTACACGCATAGCAAAGACTGCAACAGTACAAAGGAAGCAAAAATATAAATTTGCAAGCATCTTCAAAAGGCATCAAATCTAAATCAGATCCATTTTACACAATGTTATTATTTAAACTCCATATATTCTGAAGCTTCCAAAAGTTGGGAATAACCTTAGAGAAATGTCCCTTTTAGGAAAGATCTTAATCACCAAGTCTTTCAGATGTAGTTTTTCCTCATAAAACTCATATTGAAAATTAATTTGATATTTTGAGAAAACATTTGAATACTTGACAAACACACACATCATGTAGTTATGTACCTTACTAAGTTTTTCCATGTCTTGATAGTATCCTGCTGCCTTTTTCTGCTCCTTGGTCACCTCTGAAACAAGCCTCATGATAGTTTCTCTACTAGCTTTGGACTCCATCTCATGGACATTGATAGCTTCTTGCAGAGCAGCAACCTGGTCTTTTCGTGTCACATTTTCTTTACATATTTCAGAGACCTAAAGAAATAATTCAAATATTACTAACTTTTTTTTAAAGCGCTTAACAGTGACATTTATTCATCCCAGTATACCTGGCTCCTAATCGCCCCAATAAAAACATGGTGTTTCTGGTGACCCTTCGGCCAGATTCATAATTGCACTCTACTATTCTTTTTAGAAAAAGAGGAGAAAGACAATTAAAATGAAAACCATATTCCCACCAGAAACACACACCTTAGTGTAATGTGGTTTAGATTTACTCCCACACAATCTCTATGATCTATTAAACAGGTGGAGAGCTACTGTTGCTGCCATGCCTGTGCTTGACATGAAGCAGGTCAGGATAGGAAAACAGATCATGTAGCTAACTTCATGAGAAAAACAGATCGTTTCAGTTTGGCTTGTTAAGATTTATGCCTCTCATTTGGAATAAGAAACTGAAAGCTGCATTATATGCTTGAAACTTTTTAGGCATGGGGAGATTTGAGTTAGTAAGAGCTATTTCATAAGTGTATTCCAGGGCAGGGCCAAACACGTGGTGAGCTGCTGTTCAGAGCAGCTGACACCTTGGAAAAAGGAGTCATTTTCTAGGGCTGTTTTGGTACGTTATGCTATTTCCAAGAAGTGGAATAGATGAATGTGAGCCCTTCAAATAGTGCATAAAGGAGAAAAACGTATCCCGATTCCTACTGGCAAGACATTTGTTAAGACTACACAAGATCAATTCTCTGTTAAATAAAACCGTAATGTGGAAGAGAAGCTAAACAGACATGCTGTGAACCCAAGCAGAAACATCAGTTGCTAAGTTTTTCTAATGCACAGATTTCAGCACAAATTAGATTTCCTGACTAGATTTATTACTACATTGTTAAAACAGGATGTCAGCATATATCTTTTTTTTAAATTCATTACTTCCTTAACTTAAAGAATGTAAGAATTACAGCTTAATACAAACATCTTTACCCCTAATGACAACAAACCATGTTTTGTTAGAGTATCTATTAAAATTTCCATGTGCTTGTAATATTATGAAGGGAAGTACTTTAAGAATTCACTGTGATACATACCTAGATAATCTTAATTTATTAAGTATTCCTTATATCCAGAACTCTTATAGTAATACAAACATAATAAAATGGAATTTCCCAAAAATACCTAGTATGTTTCCAAGTGAAGAAAAATAGGGATAGCAAAGACTAGACAGAATATGAGAAAAAAAAGCATAAAATTAGGATAAATTGCCCTTCAGCAGCACTGATAAAGGTTACAGAGTATACAAAGAATTTTCTCTTCCTAAATGGAAGCTTAGTTTTTGGAACTTCACAAGTATTCTGAAGAGGAAATAATAAAGTTTTATGATTAAGTCTCAAAATCACCAGAGTTATTTACAGTATTTTGTTACAGGGTATAGTTAAGCTTGGTTTAAGGTATGCCATTTCAGATGTTTCTATTTAATGGTGTTTTGGCTTGAGATAAGTGTTAAGATCTAGTGGTAGAGTTTACTCTGTGACTCCCAGTGTTAATGTCTTCAGGAAAGCTTTCAACTCAAAAGTATGTAATCAGGGCTGTACTGGGGAACTACAGACTGATAAAGTATTTATGCAGATAAGAGCAGACTGAGTTCACGGAGGTCTATTGGCATTCATCACCTTTGAAAATCAGCCCAATATGGAAAAAAAAATAAAGTCTGTCATAAATGATAGCACTATCTGCAATTCATTATTTAACACAAAGATCCCTGTCTTCACCACTGGCTTTATTTCTTTGATAACCAAATATTCTTCTATTAAATCGCTATACAGAAAACCCTTGCCTACACATAATCACCTTTGACATTAAATGTTCTTCTGGCTTCTCTTTTTCTCTGATATCCATGTCCAAGAATCCAGAAAGTTGTGTAAGGAGCTCTTCATACTTTCTGCTGATTTTAGAAGCCTGAGTCATGCTTTCTTCACACTCATTCAAATATTTGCTTATCAGACAGAAAAAAAATACACACATCAGGATGAATGTTCTCTGAAACAAAACTCTAGGAAAAAGACATTATCCCAAGATTATTGCTAGCTTCTGCATACCACAAAATGGATTTTTAGAGTAACATAGAATTTTCTGTATCTGTTATTTAATACATATAGCTTCTGTTGTTGTCTTACGTGCAAACATGTCTTCATCTTTGCTTTTGATTAGCACTGACTCCAATCTCATTCTCAGCACAAGATTTCAATAAAATACAAGAACCAGGTGACATAAATAAACAGTGCCCTCAAGATTATAAGTGGAGGCTGCAAGCAAAACCTTAGAAAAAGTCAAGGGGAAAAGAATGATCAAATTATAGTAAAAAAATATGCTAAAAGTACTTCACACCCCCTCTCTAATAGAATCATATAATTGTTTCAGTTGGAAAGGACCTTTAAGATCTTAAGTCCAACAATTAACCTAACACTGCCAAGCCCACCACTAAACCATGTCCCTAAGCACCTCATGTACATGTCTTTTAAATTCTTCCAGGGATGGGAACTCCACCAACTCCCTGGGCAGCCTGTTCCACTGTGTAACAACCCTTTCAGTGAAGAAGTTTTTCTTAATGTCCAACCTAAAACTCCACTGGCACAACTTGAGGACATTTCCTCTTGTCATGCCACTTGTTATTTGGGAGAAGACACCAACACCCACTTGGATATAACTTCCTGTCAGGTAGAGGTTGATAAGGTCTCCTCTGAGCCTCCTTTTCTCCAGGCTAAACAAGCCCAGTTCCCTCAACCACTCCTCATATGACTTGTTCTCTAGGCCCTTCTAGACTGTCAGTGAAGCTGACAGTGCTGGTCAACAAACTTCAGAGAAAGAGAAGCCCCTAATGGAAGTGTAGGACATCCAGAGTACCTGTGAAGGGATGTTTACCAGCAGAAGCAAACAGAGATGGGAGGCACTGCTTTGCTGTACATGCAGACTTCTGCAGTGTAATAACTGCCTGTGAAAGGGATTGATTAAAATAGACACTATCAAGGGACTACCACAAAAGGAGGAAAAGACAGCTTTTTGTCATCAATTTCATCACTCTCAAAAGGTGCCTATCATGCGGGTATGTACCCCACATGAAATATCTGTTATTGGCACCAGCAGCAGAGTTATCAGTTTGGAAATGCTCTACAAGAATAAACAAGCAAATAACAGAGTGGCCAGTTTAACTCACTGGTGTGAATACGGTCACACCCTTGCCATTGCCAAGGACAAAGACAAGTCCAGCAAACAAGCATTGCCACAGTCTGCATAGGTAACAAATGTATAGATTCAAATCTTGCTCACAATGCTGCAACACCGAGCATCACTTCTGAAAAACTACAAAGAAACAGATTAACAAAAATAGCCAACCTAACAAAGCTCAAAATGACCATTAGTGTAATCCAAATACCAGCTCCAGTACATCTCGGGTAACACACATGTGAGAGGGACTCAGTGGTACAGTACAAGGGACA
Source organism: Actenoides hombroni (assembly GCA_024336885.1). NCBI lineage: Eukaryota > Metazoa > Chordata > Aves > Coraciiformes > Alcedinidae > Actenoides > Actenoides hombroni. The sequence continues at coordinate 2,092,386 of WUAM01000164.1, read as the reverse complement.
AAACTATTGAGCTTCCAGCTGAGAAATGAGGTACTTTCTAAAGCAAATTATTCACAAAGATTTGAATGCTAGAATGAAACCAGATGCGAGATGATCACCAAACAGCTGTATGCAGCCAATATTCTATTGAAACTCATTTGCTGATTCTGCACTATTCTGTTTTCAAGATGGGCATTTCTGGATTCATTCTTTTCCATTTCTGATTTCTTCCTACTGATTGGCAACCAAACAGGTAACAGAGCACCACTGCCTAATCAAAAAGCAGCATGAGACTCATATAGGAAGTCCACAGCAAGCGCAAACATGGTGTGTTAACTGGTTATAAATCACTAAGCAAAAGAGATAGTCCATGAAAAAAATTAAAAGGTTGCCTTAGGAGAGTGATCAGCACAGTTGTTGTCAACACTGTCCACTGTGAAGTGGAAGAGAGTGGAAGAATAACAGAGAGGAATGGAAAACATTAGTTACTGCTCTGGGCAGGACAAGGATAATTCCATGTACTACCGCACAGCACACACTGTGAGACAAAAGAGCTCTGCCTTCTGCAGCAGGCACTGGCCCTCAGAAAACAAGTGCATCACAGCTTCCTCACCTTTGGGCACCTTCCTCTCCTCTATAGTCCCAGCAAAACTAAAGCTGTGAGATGGTCATTAAACTGCTGTCCTGAGTAGGAATATGTCAGAAATGAAAAGGTATGAGGCTCCAGATGTGCTATACATACATGCCTATATGTCAAAATATTGCCTGTGATGGACCACCAACCCCGCAAACCGTTCTGTGGCTCTGAAAAATCGAGGCACACAGAACCTGTCTGCTTCTAAAAGTAAACAAACTGAAGTGCAAAGCACATACTTGACAACTCTACGAATAACCTAATTACCTCCAGTAGTGCCATAAAGGTGTGAGCACCTAGAAAATAGGCAATTTGGTACAAGAAAAGTAGAACACAGCCCTTTCACAGTTTTGTTAGCTCTTCAGGACTAATGAGCAAAGAGAAAGGTAGGAAAAAGAAAAAAGCTTTTCACAGTTCAGACTATAAAAATACCTTGGCAATAGACCTGTTGAGTAAAAAAGCACCATTTCCAATAGGAGGGATGTACATCTTGGAAAACAATCACAGAATTAAATATTTTTAATATATCCCTAGCTATAGAATGTAAATGTGAATTTCATGCCCACTGGCTTGCTCTTCCCTTTTATTAGTGGTTTTCAGTGAAAATATTTCTTGAATACCTACTTAGGACTCATCAGGTGCCATGTATTAATAAGGTGGCCAGACTCAGAGACTAAAGCTCATTAAGTCAATGCACTGACTAGTATTAAGCAGCACATGTACTAGTTGAAGACTAGAAAAAAGACTAGCAAAAAAAGACTAGAAGAAAAGACTAGAAAAAGCTTTGAAAGCATACACGTAGATTCATGACCAATACAGCCTGTTTGTTCCTTCCAAAAGAGCGGACTCACCCTCTCTTTGTCCCTTCCCTTTTCCCAGCACTCTTGTGGTACACTCCAGGTGCACACTGAACTGAACCTGGGATTTGTAGAGCTGGAAATTAAGCTATTTTTTTTTTCTTACTTCTTTCTTGGAGCAGTTCCCTGGTCCCAATCACCATGCAACACAAACAGAAGTGCTGACACAAGTGTCATGGGCAAAATGGAACAGCCAGGACCGCACTGGGAGTGATGACAGGACAGATTTATGCCACATAAAAATTGATCATACCATTGCAACAATAGGCTAGTATGATACACAGTATTTTGGCAGTTTTCTCCCAGCGAGTTCAGCAAACAGGATAGGACATTTTTCTTTTTTTTTTTCCCCCCCCCCCCCCCCCCGAGCCCCAGAAGTAGCATTTTAAAGAACCTTAACAACCATTATGTCAGGGACTCTGATGTTTTCTCTGTTGCTAGGAAGCATAATACACTTTTTGGCTTACTATCTCCTCACTTATATTGGGATCATCTCTAAAATCTTTGGTGATCAACATCAGCACTCTCCAGGCAGGGCTTTTGACAAATCAGCTCGTAATAGACAAATGCACTGCGATGGATTTCTCTAGACTTTAAAATAATTATCTACTTCTAGTGTACAAAGCTGGGAAGAGCTGTGAGAAATATGGATTTGAGAAATACAGACATCTGGTAAACACTCACCTTGCTCTTAACAAGACAGTATTGAAAGAGACATGGATATTAGCCTTGTAATGGTGGGAAAAAAATCCATTATAAAAGTCTACAGAATGTCTATTAGTGTAGCGTGACTGACACCAATTTTGGAATTTTAGAGTTCAGAATATTTTCACACCAATCAAATTTATTTGTGATCAACATTGCTATCAGTCTTCACCTCACAGACCTGAAATATTAGCAGTTATGCAGAACTGACAGATCAGTGCTCTGACACACTATGTTAAGAATAGTATACTTAAGTATAATATCTCCCCTTAAAAGTTTTATGCAATCAGTATGCATGATAAAAACAAGAACAACAACAAAGAACCAAAACAAAACAAAACACAGCAACATCCAGAAGAAAGTAGAAGAAAACTCAGAGAAAGCTATTACTGAAAGTCAAACAAACATTAATCAAACATTAACATGCTCCCCTCAGGATTCTACTAACTAGGAATGATGCCATATTTTCTTTATTACCCATTTCCTAACAGACAGCTTTACACAAAGGAAGAAATTCACTTGACATGGTTCCAGTTCCAGCTGTGACATAGAAGAAGGTAAAAGAGATTAGAGTGGTGCATCTGCACAGTCACCACTGCATGGCCCATGCAACATTCCAAGTGACAGATAAATGTCTGCAAAGGCCGCCATGTGATAAAGATGGACCAGGGCACTAGACCATAGTTGCAGGTACTGCCCATCACAAGTGTGCTATGAAAGGCTCAAAGTTTGCCTCAGTGCCATACATGGAATTACCTGAATAAGGAAATCATACCTATCATTTTTTTACTGTGTTCAAACAGTGCTCTGTGCTCATTTTTTGTGAACAATGAAGTTAGATGAAGCTGACTCATACCATCATTTCTCCTCTTAAGGACAAAATTCTCCCACCCCCTTTTATGGGCTAAAAACTCAAACCAAAATTCAAATTTCAAACTCCACATACTCGGTACAACAGTTGTGCAAGGCATTGCAACAAAATTCAGATCTGCCATAATGTCTGTCCACCAACATATTTCTCTGTGTTGACAACGGCACCATTCTGTCATCCCAAACAAAAATTGCTTCTCGTCTCACATGACTTACCTAAGCTGGGCATTTTGCTTATGGAGCGCTTCCTTCAGCTCACAGTTTTCTTTGAGTGCTACCTGAGCTGTCAGCTCAGCCTGGTTTTTGGAACTGGTGAGCACACACAACTCTTTCTCCATCTCCTCAATTCGGGTTTGCAAAGACAAAAGGCGAGACATCTGCCTAGCATTGTTTTCCCTGTAGCTTTCAGCTTCAGCCTTCAGTCCTTGAAAAGAGGCTTCTTTAGAGACCATTCTGGACCTGAGTTCAAGAAGCTAAGATAGAAAAGGAGAAAATTCATTAAAAAAAAAAATAATAAAAATTTGCCCAGGCTGAAATACGTGGCTGTGTACAAGTTTAGTTCTGTAACAGAAACACATTTTGGAACAAAAGACTCATCATCTTCTACCACTACAAGAATGAGTGGAGGGACACAACTTTATTTTCATATAACCAGGAAAGAGCAATAGAAGAGGTATATAAAAACAAAAGCTGTTGTTGTGTAATACAATCCAACGTTTCAAGATGCTTACAGGAAGGTAAATTTATTTGCAAATTCAGAAATTAGAAAAGGTCCACCTTAAGTTCTGCTGTGCAACCTTAACTTACCTCCCTTACACATCTGCACTACAATGCAGCTGTTAACACCACTATTCCCTTCTTTTTTTCCCCTGCAAGTACTCTCTGCTCCCAATTCAGGTGCACAATTCCACAAATAATCTATAGACACAGGGAGTTGTAACAGTCAAGTGTCCCAGTGTATGAGGGTGTTTGATGATTTCCAGCATATTCACAGGCAAAGAAATTTCTGGAGAGTTGTGCTGTAGGCAACCTCTCCTCATCTTACGCAAATAGTTATTTTTTTCATCTGATAATCCAACAAAATATAGCTGGATGTACACAGAAACAGCAAGAGAGCCTTTTAATGAAAGGTGGGAGGAAGAACATGACTGCTGAATGTCAAGGACCTGTTCCAGAGATGATGACAGAGCTTCCCAATAATTCATGGAGTTCAGTTGTTTTTCTTTACTTTCACCTCTCTTAGTTAAAAATACCATTTTCCATCAAACTATTTCTGCTACAACCTTCTTTAAAAGACTGAGGCAAATACATCAGGCACATAAAATTTCAGTGTGTTTTACTTTGTTAAAAGGAACAAGTAATTTTAAGTGGATTTTTTTTTGTCACAAGAAGTGTTAAGGCATGTTTCAGCTTTTCTGACAATTCCTATTACAAGCAGCAAGATGCAATCCAAAGTATTTATCTCCTACTACATAAAATTAACAGACAAATAATTAAGTCACATTAACTGCTCTTTATGATATGTGCTAGGGCTTTTAATTTGTGGCAAATATTTTAAGGCAATAAATATTTAAGACATTAAGCTGCAATTCAGCATGTTGAGAAATTAACTGTTCTGCCAGAGGCTTCCAGTGTGACTAAACCCAAGATACTCAGAGAAATTCCAGGGGGCCAGTGAGCGAACTGAACAGCAACTGCCTTGGAAAAGAGAGGTCCTGCTTCTCCTACTCCCAGCCATGCACACTTGTTCTCTCCCTCACACCAGCTCTGGTATTTGTCTGACTCCACAATCAACTAACTAAAGCAGCTGACAGAAAATAATTCACTTTCAACAGAGGAGGAAGAGGAAGGGGAGCTGGCTACGTCACAAAGAAAAGGCTAACACTGACCAGTCAGGTAGGAGGGTCACTCTTGCAGCAGCAGCAGCAGCAGCAGCAGCAGCAGCAGCAGCAGCAGCAGCAGCAGCAGCAGCAGCAGCAGCAGCAGCAGCATAGTCTCTGATGAGCTTATGCTTCACCTGCAAGTGCTGGTTTATCAGCTGCTTTGTAGGTGACATAAAGCAGCACTGAGGTTTAGAAAAGCAGCTATGCCTTTTCCCTGGCTCATGGGCTTCATTTCCAGACTCTATCTTCCTCTTTGTCCTAGCAGAAGCACTTCTATGGCTACAAGGTGAGATAAGATTGGGAAACTGATCTGGGAAGAAAACAACCCAGGAGGAAAGGCTTTATTTTTCAGTTGCATCAGTGCCCCAACAAAACAGTGCAGGGTGAAACTACACATGCATCTGTGCCAGCATAAGGGATGGGGCAGTGTGGAGAAGGAAATGAGCAGCTGAAGGAACAATAGGATTGCTTTGCTTGGCAGCTGGACCAAGCTATGGTAGCTTAAAATGTTCATAACCTTAAAATGTCTCTGTGGTTCAACTCCCCATCTGCAAAATGTGATATTTTTTTCTCTGTCCATTGTCTCTGTGGTCAGTTCCAATAGCAGAAAAAGCAAGAATAATCCCATATCATGAGTTTTACAGAGGACTCAGCAGAACAAAGCTCTGACCTCAGCTGGGTCATGAAGGTCTTTATTAACATGAGCCTGAACAGCTGCTTTCTTGACTATTCTTTCACTCTTGCAAGCACAGTGCTGAAAGAATCTATAAATCAGTCAGTTGTACTGGCAATAAAGCCATTCAACATTTCCAGTAATAAATTCCTTCTATGTGAACACAAGATTCTGTATGGCTTTTTAAAATTGAAATTTAAAGTGCTGATCCTCTATAGCTATTAAATGTTGGGGAACTCTGCAGTAATTTCAGGATCAACTGGTCAAATTCAAGCTCAGCTGATGAACACTTACCCCTGTAGTTCTGGCTGGTATTAAAAATTCATTCTCCTATAGTATTACATGTTCTTGCTGTTTCCCATATCCAGCTATTTACAGCTAAATTTTATTTCATTGACAGAGCCTTTTTTAATGTTCAAGTGCTATGCAAGTATATCACAAAGCACTTTACAACGTGCAATAGAAATGCACAGTTGTAAAATGTACAGATGTTTAAACAACTAGTTGGATGAATGCTTACAAGTTTCTATTCAGCTTTACATATCTATGAATATTTATGAATATATATATAAATTCATGTACATAAATAAATGTAAGCATTTCATGTCTCCTAAAGGCAAATTTGACTCCATTTTAAAACTGATCTCTGCCCTCATTGCTAAATTGGGTCAAATCAACCTTAGTCAGTCATATGTTAAAACCAAAAAATTACATGTGAAAATACAGACATTCTCAAAATTAACATCTAATAAATCAATCCTCTCTCCTGAGAAGTACAATCTGCACAGCAGGAACAGCAGAAAAGGATGCGTGTGTGCTCTTCAGTCTCTCTAGCTACAATCAATCTCATTAGATCAAACACAGCTTCACTGGTGATGAAAGCAAAGCAAATTGTGGAAGCTGTAATTTGAGTGAAGTGGAGGAATAGGTGAGGATGGGCAGTTTTATCTTAGCTCTCCAGCAACAACAGGAGGACATCTCTCAGAATTTTTAAACAACCACAATTTAGAAATATTACCTTTCAAGTTTAATTTCAAAAGATTGCATTTAGATTATGATGATAAAAAGCTAGACTACTTTAGATCTTTCAAATATAAACTCAGTCAGTTCTTGGACACCGATGCTAGCAGAATAAAAATGGCTCAGAAATTCTACAAACTAAGAATGTTACAAGAAACAAAAGTTCTGTGTCAAAAGCAAGAAGTTTTGGACTTTCTGCAAGCTTTCTATTCTGCATAAAGTAACAGTCAAGAATTCTCAAGTTTGGAGAAGGACTGGGAAGTATTTTTAAATGTACCTCTGACTGGGCACAATCATACTTCACTGACAGTGCTGCAAGTTCACTTTGAGCAGATTCAGCTGCAGCTCGATAGTGATTCATCTGTTCTCTAGTGGCAGGAATATCCAAAAGAGCATAATCATGAGATTCCTGGGAAGACAACATGAAAATAAAACCATCAGACATCAAATTTTTTAAACATCTTTAATTAAGTGCTTTTTTTGTTTGATTAAACTACTCAAGGACATTGATTCCAAGTGTGTTATTCCCACAGTAACCGACCCTTACTTAAAAATAAGATAAACAGTCACTTTTCTACCAGTTGCCACTTTCATTTTCAAGTTCAGCCATCAGTACCAGTGCTAAAGGATATCAGCATGTAAGACATTCCCCCTCAACAATCCCATGGTCTTCCACTGTTTTCAGCTCAGGTTATTTCCTGTAGTTTCTATGCATTTAGCAATATTCAAAAGGTCTTTCTTCTACAAACTTATCCACTTAAACATTAACCCAAAGGGAGTCAGTCATCAGGTGTCTCATGCAAAAAAATCCACTTTGGTTTTTAGACTCCAGTTACATTGCACACCTCTCATTTTGATTTCAGAAGAAATAGTGAAAAAATGCAATGGCTATCAATCCTCTCTGTGCCACTCATGATTCTGCAAATTTCTATCATATCTCAACTCCACCATCTACCAGGCTGGAGAGTCCATGCCTTCTCAGACATTCCTATCTCCTCCTCAAAGTCACTATTTGTCTTTCTCATTTTTTTTTTACTTTTTTTTTTTTTTTTTTAATTTGCTAAGGCTAAAGTTCCTTTTAAACTCCCATCACTTAATATAACTTCAGCTTTCTGAATGCTGGTCTCTCATTTCCAGCAATCATCATACTGACTTCATTTCAAGCTCTGATCATAGATGGCAACCAGAGTTTCCTTTGCCCCACTTGTACAACTCTTAGCTGTGCCTCTTAGACTCTTCATAGTAAGATTTCTCATTCTTGTGTGGTTTTGCTCTTCTACAGTAGAGCAGAAACACACTGGATTTCTTTGCCTTCGTTACTTAAATCTTTCAGTATGAAAATTCAAATATGAAGTCTCGATAGGAGTTTCATTAGACAGAGTGTGGGGGGTTTTTTTGTTTGTATTTTTTCTTCATTTTTGCAGTCATGGTGACTAAAAAATTATGAATTTTAACATCTCCAGAGCAGGACTGTGTTTAGGTGATGCTGGGAGCACACATGGCAAAGGACAGAACATGAGATTTCTATTCCATCAGCTCCCACACAAGGCAAACAAAAACTGCAATCCTAGTGCATTTAGGCATGCGTTCCAAAATGCAAATCTCCCCCAGTCAACGGCTGCTGTTGAAACAAGGTATTCCAAGGGACACAGATACAAGATGTCTTCCCTTCATGCCCTTCTACATCAGCATTGGTTTCCAGGAGGAGATAAATTACAAGTTCAGATGATACCCATTCTAAATAGAAAATAATGAACAGCTTTCTAAATAGGTGAACAACTAGCAAAACAACCCTCTACCAAGAAAGGCACACAAAATCCCTGGGGAATAAGGCAAAACTGCCAGTTTGGACTGTAGCAGAAGATAAATTACCTTAGATTAGTTTCTATAATATTGTCAGCTCTTTTCTTTAATCTTTCTTCAACACGCTAGTACACACTGGATTAGATCCATGAGGTTTAATCACGTTCATCTCCCTCAAAGACACTCAACTGTGCTCTTTCACGGCCACATACAACACAGCGCACAACCTTCAAGATAAAAGGGCTGCTAATTTTCTCAACGCTTTATCACCGTTCTGAGGGAGTGAGGGAAGGCATGTGCCATCTCTTTGCTACTTTGTCTTCCTTTTTGCTTTACTCCACTTGTTTCACATTGTACAACCACATGAAATTCTTTGATGTAGAGAGGGTTGTGGTTTTCTCACCCTGCAATACATCAAGCCTCCAAAACCATGGCTGGGTCTTACAGACAGTTACACTGTGTACCTTATTTATGTAAGTTACTATATTTATATTACTGTATTGATGTATTTTTTCTTCCCTAAACAAACACAACCACTTCTGACTGTACAGAAAGAAGGAATATATCTAAAAAATGATGACATACAAAAATTTCAGCATGTAGCTGAAGAAAGAAGACCCCTGTACAGCGGCAATAATCAACATAAAAAAACCCAAACTTTTACAGATGGAATTTCCAAAACCCACACTTGTCATATAAATCTACATTTTAAACTGATGAGCACTTTAAAGGTGCAGATACACAACCAGAAGAATTTAGAAGAGATTTAAGTGAGGTGCAAAAGTCAATGGGAGTTACCATTTTGCTCATTTACAATCTTAGAGAGATTTACAGAAGCAGATTTCTGCATCCTCCAGTGCCTTAGTAACTATGGAGCTAATCATATATGGTGACACCGTGTTAGGAAAGTTGGTATGATTATCATACTTTTGTCAGGGAATGCACATGCTTTAATATCTAAGTAAAATAACTCTCTATGTTTTGGCAGCAGCCATTCACAAGTCTGATCATTAATCATACCTATAACAATGCAATTAATTGGACACGCCTTACTATAAGAGTGAAACTTGTAATGCAGATGTGGCACTCTTGTATGTAGGGAAAAATTCAGATTTGTAATGTCTCACAAGTACTATGTAGTTTATAATGATTACTGTTAAGAGAATAGAATGAAGTGTTAAAAGTATAAGAAGCAGTAGCCAGGAGAAGCCTTAACATATTATTGCTCAATCAGCTCTAAATGGTCTAGCTTTTGGGTGATTCCCTCATTCATGTTATTAACCCTTCTGATCTTTTCACTTCCCTGCAAGAAAATGAAGTTTTCACTTCAAATATTACACAGAAACTAATATTTATAATACTTAAGATTAATATCTACTTGAATGTTTGCCTTATTAGCAGTAAGTGCTCTTTAGAAGATCAGCAAGATAACGTGGTTGTCATTGCGGGGTTTTTTTTGTTTGTTTTTTTGTTTTTAATTATTTTCATTTTTAACTAAAGAACTACTTTCACTTCCCTGGAATCTGGCCTGAAATTGGCAAACTTCACCCGATTCAGAAACAACAGAACTTCAAGAACATTCAGTAGTTTTATTTTACTTTGAAATCAGCCTACTGTTCAAGTCATTTACTTCCATCCTGCTTTTGCCAGCTTTTATTTCCTGATACATTTCTTATTTCAATGCTGGCAAATGCTGTTACCACTGTCACTGCCATCCGGCCCCCCCACCCCCCCATGTTTATTAGCTTGGCATTTTGGGCAAATTTTTGAGCCCTTGGCGCAGTGATGATAGACAAAAGCGGGAGGTCCCCTCTCTGTTGACATATGCTGGAAAGCAATACTTACT
>WUAM01000164.1:2059631-2070801 GCA_024336885.1 Actenoides hombroni | reverse complement strand
GGTGGAGTCCCCATCCCTGGAAGTGTTTAAAAATCGTGTGGATGTGGTGCTGAGGGACATGGTTTAGGGACCCTGGCGGTGCAGGGTGAACGGTTGGACTCGATGATCTTAAAGGTCTCTTCCAGCCCGATGATTCTATGATTCTATGACTTGGTAACAACCAAGTCCTCCCCGCTGAGTGAAATACCACATTTGCAGGCAGAACTCAGTGTGAACTGCATACTGAAAGATGCAACTGACTGTATCACCAGGACCTTTATCAATTACAGTTGCTTAAATAGCATCAGCCTTACCACAACAGTATGAAAGTAATCAGATGGCATTCAGGAAGCAAACAAAAAAGCCCATAATTTCTACCTTGATGTATCTTACTGTAGTCTGCTCAGCTCTTAATCTTTTACTTCATTAAAGATTTGAAAGAAGTAAGTGGAATCCCCGGAAAGATAAAAGAAATTCCTACAAGCACGAAAATTTTTCTCCACAGGAAGTTTTAAAAACTACAATTATTTATCTTACTGAAAAGTGATAAAACAAAAGCAGCATACAAGTACTGAATATGGTTATTCATTGTCTATGATTATAATATGACATTTAATATTTCTATCCCAGTGGTACTAAGCCAAATGAGCCAAACCTCAAAAAGAAGTGTAAATAAAAACGCTTCTCACAGTTATCTGCAAAGCTAAGACAGATTGTGGATTAATTAATCTATATAAATTTATTTAAGTGGCCTTTTTATTTTCATGGTAGATAAAAATAGATCTGTATCAGCTAGAATAAAAATTCACAGAAGTTTTGAAAAACTGTTTTAGGAAAAAAACAAACCACAAACCAACAAAAACCCTAAACAATCCATGGTACAGGAAAATTTCTTCCCCATACACTTTCTGCCACTGACATATTGGAAAGAAATAAAAGGACTAGTTCAACACATTTTCACAGTTTTATTTTCAAATGCTTAGGTAAGTCTTAGGTGATTTTGAATTTATAGTTTTGCTTGAAATAAAAATAATCCAAAACTTTGGTTCTGTAATTTTGGGTAAACCAAAGGCTTGTAAGCAAACAAACTGTTTCATGGAAGAAAACTAACAGTTCTGTACAAAAATCCATTTTGGAATGTGTATTTTAGACATGACTTAAGGTTTTTTTAGATTAAAAACAGTTCACATCATTATTTTCATGCAACAGAGTGAACATTTTTCCTACGCTCTCTGTCAGAGTACAGGAGATAAATACGCTTCATGTGGAACAAACAGTTAAGTAGTTCAACCATTAATATAAATACACTATCAACTTAATAAGAACTATTTGAATAACAAGAGTTAGGGATTATGGGACATCAGTAAGGTGTGTAAAACAAAGTGATTTGGAAATATTTTAGCTACAGCAAGTGTTAACACTAAAATATTTCCATTTTTTGCTGAGAACCCATGGAGCACCTATCAGTTTGGGAAGCAATCCTGGTAATGACACCATCAGATCCACCAATCTTAACAAGTAATTATCAGATACATTTTAAGAGATTCTCAATGCTTTTTAAGGTTTTGCAATTTGAACAATAATATTGGTAAAGTAACAATGTAGAAATTTCCCTAATACTGCCCTGTCTTGATGAAGAGGAACATTTTATGATACCCATCTCTTGAATCTCTATCTTGGAAAAATATGCTTTACAGGTTTTTGTTTCAGAGAAAAAACCTTCAGGAACTAAGATGTTAATTATTTTAAGTTGGCTTTCTCAGCTACTGAAATAGTATAAAGATGTTTAACTTTGTTCAAAATTATATAATTTATTTCAATATTCTTTCAACAGTTTCCAGTCATACAAACAAGTTATTTACTACATCAACTTATTGTAAGATGCCTTATATACATATGGAATTATTCAGACAGATGTGTGTACTGGCTTTCACTGTGCCTGTGACATTACTTTTCCTCCTGTTTCATCACAAATGAAAATAATTTTAATGATTTCATGAATTATGCTGTACAATCACTTGTAACACAGATGTACAGAGGCAACTTTCTTGAATACTCAAGAAAATAAAAAGATACATTATAGCATATGCTATAACTTATGCTTTATGTTAACATTAAATCCCACCCAAATGCAGTAGGCACATGCTGCCATTTCATGACTCTATATTACACAAGTAATTAATACTGAGCATCTACAAAAGCATCTCCTCTTTTCAACTAAACTGTAGCTAACTCAACAGCAGAGCACAGTGCCTCATCAGAGTATGTCTTCACTTATTTGTGGCATGGAAGAATGTAACACTGGCATTACAGCACCATTTTTTTTTTTTTTTTTCTTCATAGAATCAATCCAAATTTTGTAGAAATATAGCCAACAAACAGAAAAGTATGAATGCACATTCACTTCGGTCTATAGATAGCACTTTGCAATTACAGCTATAGAAGTCAAGTAATTAAGCATATGGAAGTTAGTGCTGTGCATTCCACGTCTAACTATGTAGTCATACTGTATGTTACCATGTAAACTTCTCTTTGTGAGAGACAAAAGATGAAAAGTGCTCATGTAATAAACTGGAGAACAGAACTTTTTTTTTTCTTTTTTCTTTTTTTTAATCATGATATCATGTCTTACATTAGCATTCAAATGCTAATCTAAGAATTACATGTCTTACATGTCTTACTCATGACATCACCACCCTACTTCCTCACAAACATGAATGCAACAATCTCCAAAGAGATGTTTCAGTAATATTGAGTGAGTGCTGCTGCATCTCCTGAAGTGATTTAGCATTTTGTAGGATTCTATTTATCATTACATCAGAATATTAATTCTCACTGATCTGCATTGTGAGTTCCCAGAAGTAATAGCTTGAAAGCAACCCGGGCACAGGCAGACAGATTAACAACCAGTGAAAAATGACACCAAGTTTCTCAGCATGTGTAAGGATTGTGTAAGAGGCAAATCTATTCAAGGGCGGCCTCAATGGTGAAAAAAATCCTTTCTCTTCTTGTCCATTACATGATTTTAAACCTTTCCAGCAAATGCAAAAATGCATTTGAAACAAGTTAACAACATTTTCACAGATGAGAAACTGAGGCTTCAATGCACAGATTCATCATATCATTTATTTATTTGATCAAAGCACCAAAGCTGGAGTCCCCCTGAGCTTCCACCAGTCAAAGAGACCATCAGCAGTCTCACCTTCAGCTCTCTTGACTGGATTTCTAATTTATGCGTTTTAATCTAAGGATGAGCATGAATTCATCCTGTAGGAGTGCTAAGCCAGAAACACAAAGGAGATGAGAACACTAAAGCCAGGCCTCAAAAGTAGAACCCCATCTACGATATCGCAATGCCTCCTGAAATTCCTAGCATCTTAATTTCTGAATATTTGGTCTTACAACTTTAAAATATTAGTATACTTTCAGATGCAAGAAGAACATGAATAGCCAACGTCATCAGCAGTTGGAGCATGTGGATAAATATCCACTGTATAGATCTTTACTGTATGAACACAATAAGCAGCAGCTGATTCTCTCCAGTTCAGAGGCCTTACCAGTGATTTCTCCAACTTTATTTTCAAAGCCTGAGATAGGTACAAAGTACTGCCACATCTTCTCCCTTTCAATTCTTTAGGCCTGCCAAAGCCTGCCCTTGTCTTAGGTTAACCATAAGCACTAAAGTTTTCTAAATCCACCTTCTACCAGTCATTCTAATTCCCATGCTGTAGCACCGCTTCCAGAATGTAGTCAAATAAGGCCACTTCTATGCCCTCCTTTTCCCTGTGGAAGATGTAAAATGGAAAAGGAAGTTTCTCTACTGTCTACTCTTGTTCTTTATAACATAGCCACCTTGGCTACCAGAAGCAAGTTCACCTCATTTTAGCGGCTCTAGACAAGAGAATAACCCAGTCAGACTCTATGGGTAACTCTGCTACCATTTTCTGACAAACCTATGGTTATCACTGGTGTTACATGAGCCCCCTATCAAAGGGCCTATTTCAAGCCATAGAAGTACTTTATGACTTGACAGAATCTATTTTTAATTTTTCCTTTATAAATGGATAATGCTTGTCCACTTTCACTTCACTCTGAAAAAAAACACTAAAATATTCCTAAACTTAAAAAAAATTGCAAGCAATTTGAGACCAGGATAGAAGAGAAGAAATGGGCACCTAACAACTCCAATTAGCAGCTACCTGTATAGTGTATGCTTCTCCAGCATATACTTCTCAGCGCAACTGGGGCTGTATTTCCCCCATGAAAATTACAGCATCCTTCTTATAAAAAACCAAATACATTTGACAAACAAAGAAAATTATCACAATGGAAAGAGGCAGCAGTGTTTGAACCACAATCACTGCTAGCATCTTTAATTCAAATGTGTATTAAAATTAAAAGCCAATTAATGTAACTGGTTGGATTGTTGATTTGTTTGGGGTTTTTTTTGGTCTGCTTTTCTTTGGTAGAGTATCTTAGATAAACATATCTTCCATATTCTTAAAATAAGATTGTCCTTTTTCCTAGTAATCTTCCTAACAGACGTGACAACTCCCCTCCTACAGGCAAACTGGATAGCAACATCCACTTGTATTTTTAAATTAAAATTTAATTTTCAAATTCTAAATTAATATATACAAGCTATCATCCAAAACCTCTTAATGTACAGCAAACCATACTCAAAACACCAACAGTTTTTTGTTCACAGACACAAGAAGCAAGTAAAAAACAAGTTCTGTAATAAAGCCTTGGTAGAAGTCAACTCAATTTTCAACAGTTTTAAAATATGATCCTGCAATGGGCTGCAAAGAAACTATCTAGAATTAAATTGTGCATTCTCTAAAATATTAGCTTTCATGCAATACATGGCATGTAGAGCAAAAATTGTCCTGCAATAAGTAAATACAGGATAATGTGGGGTTGAAGAAATGGTTTCTGAAGAGGATTTTTCACTCGTTAGCCATGAATTCTCATACCCACTGATGTATAAAATAGTATTGTGGAAAACTTAATGTTCTTCTTAAACATCTGCTGACACTGGACATCAGCAAAACAAGATATATTGAAATGCAGATCAATTTATGCCTACAAAGACAGTTTGCAAAATTTTGCACAACAATGAAGTCTCATGTGGAACAAAAAACAACAAATCACTTGGGAGGAAACGGCGTAAACAAAAAAGAATCTTTGCTGAAGCCCAGCACGGAACAATAGTTAAAATTCAGAGTGATTCTCTCTTTCAGAATGCTAGGAACCATTTAACTAGAGAGCAGCATCAAACTGAACTACTCCGTATTTTCCACTTACCATCCATTCAGTTTCAGAAGCCTGAATTTGTTCACCTTGTCCAGGTTTTAGGCCAACCTGAGTGTCAGATTTCAGTGTTCTCAAACTACAGAGAGGTGCAGGATGAAACTTGTTTAAGGCTTGATGAAACGGAACAGTATATTCCCATTTTCTATCTCCTGTTAATTTTCTATAGTTTAGATCACCTTTGAAAAGAAGCAAGTTTGACTTTTGTAGATCAGCGTACAAGTCAGGAGCAACTTCAGCCATGCTGGAAAAGTCATGCGGCAAAGTCCAGAACATGTGATCGTGGTAAACCCACACTCCCTTTTTCAAATTGCCCTCCCAGTTTATCCCACATCTAGACATCCACTTATGATTAGCTGACTGCAGTTGTTTAATAGTCCAGTTAAAATCATGCTTTGTAGTATCTGACACATACCATGGAATACTTTTTCCATGAAAATGGACTTCATCAGCTAGCTGTGACGCTAACAGAAAGTCAGCCAACACAAGATCACTTACAAGTTCAAATCCAGCATTATCCAGGATTATGTCAACTCTGACATTACTTTTTTCTGTATTTCTTTTTTTGGCATTTACAATCAGTGACCAAATTTTTTCCATATCATTCACTAAGATGTAAGGTATCATGCGTTCCAGGGATTGTAAAGGACTAGATTTCTGAGAGCTGTCTTCACCAGCTGAAAAAGAAAGGTCACACTTATTGCCCCACAATGACACCTAGAAGGACAAAAAAAAGAAACACAAACATTTGGTAAGTCTCACTGCAGTTATATTCTAAACATCACATACACTAAAGATTTTGTTTGCTTGTATTTTAGGGACAAGAAGGCTCTAACCCCACATTTTCCTCCAAGCTTCAATAAAATTCAACTTCTTGTACAGAAATCTTCATATCGACAAGGTTTTGTGGAAGAAACAAAAAAATGCTCTGTGCCTTTATGCAGACATCAGAAACATGGATCAGAAGTGACAAAGTTGGAAGATTCAGATGAATGTAAATAGACTGATCGCAAAGCTTAAAACACGAATATTCTCCATATTATAATTCCAAAAAATATCAGTGGAAACACAGAAAAAGGCTTATATTTTTATTACATGCAGCCAAGCGAGAACTTGTATTTTAAGTACACGTTAATGAGATCTTCATGAAGATTCATCAAATACTTGGTGTTGCCAGCTAATACATTTATGATAATCCTGTGATACTCTGTTTCTATCCAAAGGCATTATTTTCCAAGAATAATGCTGTAATAAAGCTTCTAAACCACTTCTGGCCCAGACAGACTTCTAAATTTTTTTCCAAAGAAGTCTAAAAATTTTAGAGTGTCAATAAAATGAACTGTTTGAAAATCCTACAGTTAAATAACAAAAAGGCCACCTGGAATCTGACTTAAAATGTGTTGGAGATACTGGTTTTGAGGTCAAATAAGATGGTTTTCAAATACACAAGGAAAACCAGCAGTATAATGAAAATATCACATTTAACATAAGTAAGCAGAATTTAAATATTTCCAGAGTAGCATCAATACAGTGTGGCTATTAGGATTTCATTGCATTTTTACAAATAGAAGGTATATTTTAATTTCCGTATGATGTTCAGACTCTTTATAATGTCACATTTTTGTTTGTTGTAGGAGAGGTATTTTAAATTCTTATGTTAAGCACTACTAGTTTACCTGCAATAGCTTAAAAAGTTCCTCCTGAAGTTGCTTTTCATCTAGATCCTTGATGTTTTTAAGAAGTTCCTGAAAGTGCGTGCACAGGGCAATAACAGCCTCTTGGGATTCAAAGAAATTTTGAGTCTTTCCTTCTTTAAATACATCAAAGTTGTCAATAGGTGGACTGAAAATAGGAGAACAAATATATTAATATACTCGCCACATTTTCCATGACAGTACATGAAACACACCTGAGAATGCAAGCTTGAAGATGAGCTTTTTTAGGCCATACTACAGGGCCTAGTTAGATTTTCTACTTCTAATCTGTCATACTAGATTTTCACATGTCTCAATAATAGCCTGATATATCTCACTGAAACAAGACAGTATACAAGTCATCTTTATACTTCTAGCAATATATTCTGAAAGTGAACAAGTGTTCAGTCACAGTAATTCTGGGAACTGGATGTACAATGACAATTTTGAACTCCAGTCTTCAGACATGGAGAATTAAAATTGTAATATACGAGTGAACTAATGCAGTGAACTGATGGCCCAGTTTTAAGTGTGTTTGTGTCTGTTAAAGTGTACTTCCCATACTGAAGTCTCTTATGGTCACAGGAAGTTATTCATATGGAAGTTTTTTACTAGAACTTCAGAAAATTAATATGACAAAGATGACAAAACAATTTGGTTCCTGTATGTAATATGTAAGAAATATAAACTCATCTATTCCGAGACATATTTGCACATTTACCTTTTGACAAATGACTGAACTTCCATCCCAGCATACGCTTAAGCAGCTAAATAATGGAGATCGAGAAATTTAAAGCTTACGAATTAAAAGTATCTGCTCAGGTTTTTAAGTGCAATCCAGCAGATCCACCTCATATTTGAAGTTTTTGCTACAACAGTTCAAATTACGCAATATAGCAGTCAAAACAAAGTCCCATTACTGCGTTTGTGTCTCTGTACTATTAAGGGCAAATCCAGTATACATGGAGCTTCCAGTTCTTTTGGCAGCAGCATGAACTTAAAGCTGCTCCTTCCTACCCGATTACATTGTACTGGCACCTCTCTTCAGTACGAGCACAAGTTTTTCCTGCCAAGTTATTTTTAACCAGGCTCAGCTCCCAAAGTTCAATGCAATGTATAGTCTGCAAACACTGCTGTAACCAAGAAAATGGTGTAGAATGATCAACAGGGGTTCCTTAACCTTGGTCTACTGCTATAAGAAACTGTTCTGAAATGCTAACTTCAGATTTTGAGCAGCAAAACAAGTCAGAATGCCCAACAGATCAGTGGCTCTTATATTCTGTGTTTTAGGCTAACATGTCTTAAGAAGTAATTACAGACTAACAAACCTTTTAGAAATGCTAAATAACTTTCATAGCTCAATGCACATTAGTCTGCAAGAAGGTCAAGCTATATAGAAAAGCTTAACAGTTTTTGTAGACCACATAACAGAAACTGAAGCATTAAAAAAAAAAAAAAGCTTCAAAATCCAATGTATGGGAGAAGTACTAATTTTAAATCTGAGGTGCAAGACGAGGGATAAGGAATATGGTAAAAGCTTAATATTTTCCTTTTATCTTACTCCCCATCTGCCTTCCAATGTCCCTTTCTCTTAAAATAAAAATGGAAAAGAATAATGCGTTGCAGAGTATTACACCAAGCTAGTAACTACTTACTTGTGTGCTAATGCTGCGTGAATTCTTCGATACATGTAACACTCTACGTACAGCCAAGGGGACTGAAACCAACTTGGTTCTCCATTTCCATTCGATAAATTGCGTTGATAGTCCAGGTATTGGTTCCACAGTGCAGCATCAGGCAGCTCATCTTCTAAAGGGGTCACTGGTTTGTCTGTTTGCAGCTCATTCCGCAGTTTGGAGAGGAAAGATATAGCTCTTTTCTCTGCTTCAACACCTTTCTGAAACAAGTGGAGAAGAAAAGTTCCTATTCTGAACATTTATTCCTGTAGAGACACAGATCAATTTTTCATGAACAATGTGATAACTTTTAATTGTCAAATACAATTCCCCAACAAATCAGAGCTTGATTCAACCAAACAATTTGGTGAATGAAGCTCATTTTACACCGAACATCCTGAAAAGAATCGTGCATGCATCTTCCTTTTAGAATGGACGTTTTGCTTATTAGAGGGGAACAGGGTATTGAAACACTGCCATGTTCAGAAGATGGCACGGTCTCTTAAAAACTACATCAACACAAAAACTTGAGGAAGTGAAGCAGCTGCAGAACATAGATTAGAAAAAGGTTAGAGACAAAGGTGATCTACAGAATTAATAAAAAATAGCTACAAGACAGGGACGATAAAGAAAAAAATCAAACCACAAGAAACAGACAGACAAATAGATTAAGACAGACAAGTAATGATTGTAGCATAAAACCAGTAAAAACAAGGCAGAGAAGGGGTCTCGAGAGTTAGTGGGAGAAAAATTCTCAGGCAAAAAGAAACCTTACTCTTACCTCACCATGTTCTTCAAAAAATTCATTTTTATGTCGATGCAGAGTATCAATAACTCTTGTGAGGATCTGAGGCAGTCTGTCTTTAATTGTAAAATATGCAAAAGATCTAATAAGGAGAGGATCAAAATTTTATTATTGAAAGGAAATGATGAACTATCTTCTATATTTTTAAATAAATGCAAGGTCTTTGTGCTGGTTTTAGCTAGGGCAGAGTTAATTTTCTTCATCATAGCTAGTACTGGGCTATGTTTTGGATTTGTGCTGGAAACAGCTGGTAACACAGGGAGGTTTTAGTTACTGCTGACCAGCATTTTACAGAGTGAAAGCCTTTTCTGCTTCGCACACCACCCCACCAGCAAGGAGGCTGGGGGTGCGCAAGCTGGGAGCAGACATAGCTGGGACAGTTCAACCCAGCTGACCAGAAGGCTATTTCCTTATATATGGTGCTATGATCAGCACACGAAGCTGGGAGAAGGTTGGCTGGGGGCCATTGCTTAGGGATTGGCTGGGCATCAGTCAGTTGGTGGTGAGCAACTGTTTTTCATTTGCATCACTTGTCTTTCTTGGGTTTTATACCTTTTTGTTATTTTCCTTCTCGTTACAATTTATTACTATTTTATTTCAACTATTAAACTCTTCTTATTTCATCCCAGGAATTTTCTCAGTTTTACCCTTCTGATTCTCTGTCGCCATCCCATTGCACGGGGGACAGGCAAGGGGGAGTGAGCAAGCAGCTGTGGTGTGTAGTTGCCAGCTGGGGTTAAGCCACAACATTTTTAATACTAAGTTTATGTGTCTTTAAAGCAGCGGACACCAATAAAAAAACTACTAACCATCAAAAAAAAAAAATCTCAAATTGGTCAGGTCAAATTCTTAGGTCTAATATTGAAAAGTATAAATAGAAGTCTTTTCAGGGAATAAAATGCTACATGACTAGCTCTGCCAACAGTGAAAACTGCAGTTAATTCTAGGCTAAGATGTATTCTCTAGTTGCTCAGTTACCCAGAGCTGAAGAGGGAAATTTAAAATTAAAAACATAGAGATTTGCTTTAAGTGTCTCTCGTATCCACAAGATCCACACTAGTTGCTCTCCACTATATACTTGCTTTACCTTTTCCCCAAACGCTGTTTATACATATTGACAATGAGCAAAACATGACCAGCCCTACAGAAAACTTGAACCCAGCTTGAAAAATCACTTTTATTTGAAGATTTCTGTCCCGTCAGCCAGAGGCCCCAGTCTCAGGGACCCAGAACTGAACCCAAAGGGACCTCTGCCAAGCAGGAACAAAACTAACAACCTCCCAGGATCCACTCCGGTCGCTGACAAGACAGGGAGGGACAACCGCAGCCGTGCGCAGAGGCGAGGCGGGGCGAGGCAAGGCCGGCCCGAAGCGGAGCCCGCCCCCGCGGCTGCGGCGAGCGTCGCGGAGCCAGCAGCACGGCGCCCACAGCGCCGCCTCCCGGCGACGCGGTCCCACGGAGCGAGGCTGGCGCTGACACCGCCCCCGCCCGCCCCAGTAGGCCGGTAGCCGGCCCCCGGCCCCGCCCGGCGCCCACTGCTAGGCCGGAGGCACCGACAGAGTGGCCCAGCACCCGAAAGCAACCGCTGCCCGGCAGGGGAGGCACCAGCCGGTCCCTCAGCCCCCCCACAGAATGTTTGAGGTTGGAAGGTACCTCTGGAGGTCATCTGGTCCAACCCACCTGCTCAAGCAGGGCTGCTTAGA
>WUAM01000164.1:2027797-2058449 GCA_024336885.1 Actenoides hombroni | reverse complement strand
GGGGCGGGGGGGGGGGGGGGGGGGGGCTGGGCCCCCGACGCGATGACGCTCGGCCTGGTGGTGATGCCTCCCCGTGCCCGCTAGGGGCGCCTATCAGCCGCACACGGGACCGGGCCCATAGCGCCTGAGCTGCAGCCTCAGGCGGGGGCTGGGGTGCTTTCTCCTGATTGGCCCTCTGGCGGCATGCTTCCCGCCCACCCCTCCAGGCAGCCAACGGGAGTGGGGCTACGCCGTCTTGCACACACACCCACCCACGCTTCCCCCCCGCCCCACATAGCGTTGGGGGCCCTCCCGGGACATGGGCTGCCGCCGCCGTTTCCCGAGGCGGGCTGGGAAGGAGCTAGGTGCGCAGGCAGCGAGACGCTGGAGTGCGGGCCCCTAGGGACAGCCCAACAGCGGCTACAGCCGATGGGCCCGGGCCTCTGGCCGCTGAGGGTCCCGAAGCCCCCGGGGGTGGTTGTGCAGGGCAGCATGAGCCCAGTTAGTCCGTACGTGTCGGTGGGCCTACTGCAGCCAGCTTGGACACCCCGCTGGAAAGGCGGCGGGCGTGAATAAAGCGTGTCTTCTGTGGAATAGACGTTGGAACACAAAACGCAGATTTGTTTCTGCTGCTCAGAGATGGCGTCTACTGTCTTCTTGTGGCAGCTCTTCGGCCTTCTTATTCCTCGGATTCCTCAGTTCTGCACGGCCTGGGTGCCTTTACTGCTGCACATCCAGCCCCAAGGCTTCTCGAATTTAGTCTAAACAATCACTACTTTCTTGTTCCTTGCTGTAAACCTGTGCAGTTGAAAAATCACCCATGGGATCACTGTGATTTGACACAAGGTGTTGATGGCCGGGAGAAGTGTGGCTTTATCAGGCATTTTTGAGTCTCTTTCCACTAGTTACCCCACGCTACCAGAGAGTTCTCCCCTTGCTTTGCCTCTCAACCACTTTGGTTTGCAGTTGCTTTTTCAGCTCTCTTGATTATCCAGAGGTAACAAGCCTTTAAAAAGCTAAATGAGCCTTGTCATGGGCAGAGTCTTCTGGTTTGCTTTTTAAATACAAGACTAGTTTACAATCAAAGTAACCACTAGTTTATTCTAATAAGTATACAACTAACAGGCTTACAGAGGTGTTTTTTTTTCAGATTTGTGTGCCTCTTTCACCAGAATTAATGTACTCCCCTTGCATTAAGTTATGTCAGGGTGAGGTGTTTTGGTTTTTTTTTTTAAGCTATTTGTGTATTGTGCTAGCATCTAGTTATCCTTGTCTGGATGGAAGGCTTGTTCCAAGTGGCACACAATGATTTGTTCTCACAAGGCCATGCTTATTTGAGTTGTATGTTAAATGTATGGGTGGTAGTGAAGATCCTTGTTCAAACAGTTTTTGAAAAACACTCTGAAATAGAAATTTTTTTAAAACTATATGCCTTTATTTTTCTTTTAATAACTTGCTGAAGATGAATTTTTTTGTCATGAGGGAAATGTTCTTGGTTAATAGAAACAGGTAGGGGCAGGGACTTGACACTGATTTTTTTCATCAGGTGAAATGCACTCACTGAGGTATTCAGTCTACTGTTAAGGTTTATTTGATTAGCTCATACAACATAGCATAAATACAATAAGCTTGCACTTAGTCTGGAATAAAAGGATAAAGACACTGTCATGTTTCTGTCAGCACATGCCTTGTGGTCCCAGTTGCACCAGTATGTACTAGCAGGATCAAGACCTTAACTTGATTGACTTGGCTCTCACTCTGTTTGTGACAGCCGAACAGAGCAGTATCTGTGCTCGGCTGTTTGTGATACAGCAGTCTGAGCTGATGCTGATCAATGTATGTATTCTGTAGGTGACATTCCCATACAAACACATAGTAAGCGGATTGGGTTTTTTATGTATAAAATAATGATTCACAGAGTGATGTCCTCTTTAAGGTGTGTGCTTGCTCATGAGTAATTTCATCAGTGGGGTTACTGAGAGTGCAAACTGCTGCACAGAATGATCAACAGAGGGGGAAGATGCCTGCTTACATATTGACTCAGCAACCAGTTCTACTCTTTCACCATGTGTTGCAAGCACATAGCTCAAAAATGTGTTTCAGTCTTAGGGTATTTATGTAGCACTGAAGAAGACCTGTTTAAACCCACTAAAGTTTATGTGCTCAGGAGTACTAACACATGCAAAAAGGGCATGGGTCGCCTTTTAGATAAGGGGGAAATAGTGTTGTTTCTTTTGAAAGAGTTGATGGCTGATTTTGTTTGTTTGTTTTAAATCCAGCTCTGAGGGAAGCAATGAGACTGAAACTTCCATGCCTTCAGAGTAGATCTTTCCACGCTTTAACAACAATATGCCGATGCCAAAGCTCTAATAAAAGTGGACGTCTGCTATTAAAGCTGGATAATGAAGTTGATGGAACAGCAAAGTCTTTGAATTTGTATGCTCTGAAAAATTCTTCCCCTTGTTTGACAACTCAATGTGTGCAAGTCAAGCATTGGCAATTGCTCCAAGGAAATGTACCAGCTTTGGGAAAAAATGTTTATTATCGGAGCAGGGAGGGATTTTTTCCATCCTGGAAACGTTTTGGTGTGGTGATGATGGAACATTACAAGCTCAATACAGAGCATCTTGAAAAGCTTAGGAACATATCATCAAGATTTTACTCAGTTGTATCAGCTGGCAAAATTATTCCAAAACACGGTAACCAGCCAGTTAAGAGGCCACTGAAGGCACCCAGGACCAAGCAGCCATCCAGAACTAACCAGCCACTACTGTCAGATATGAAGGTAAAGTATAAAATTTACATTTGGTGTAACATTAAGGGAACTTAATCCATTTATTTTCGATTCAGATTTGGGTTTAGCTTAACATTTTAATGAAATGAACATGTTTGGTGAGGAGGATTTTATTATTTACCCTAGCATAGGAACTCTGCAAACAGAAACAAGCTTGATAGAAACTAGCGTGGCTGGTATTTTGAAGTTAAAATGGAGATTTACTAACAATGTGTAAACAGTAGGAGGGAATCTAAGTGGTTATTAAAGTGCAAAGATGAAATGCATTAAAAATAATTTTAACCAGTGCTTTCAAATCACATTTAATATTGAGAAACAAAGTCTTTTATTCTTTCAGAACAATTTAACTTGCCCTAGGTATTCATGCTTGTCCTATTCTACCCAGTTTTAAGGAAAACCAGATGAAAGTAAATAGTATAAAGTTTATATTCAATTTAAGTTTCAGATGGGGAAACTGAGATGCAGGTGTTACTTGAGGAATATTGTTCGATGTGTAGAAATACCACCTTGATCTCCAGACTTCTGGGTCTACAGAGTAACTTCACCAGCCTACTGTTCTGGATAAAAGGTTACATCATTGAGTGGAACAGTGAATACTTTTTGGCTGTTTGTCCTCAAGATAATTCTTTGCAAGCCTCAGTAGTAGCCAAGCAGACTTTAAGCATATTGGAATATAAGATCTCCAAGGAAAATACTGATGTTACTGTTCTCCTCAGGCTGTAACAACTGAGTTACAGGGTATTGTTAATAAAATAGTACTACAGATGAGACCGAAACAAGTATTGTGCTTTCAAAATAGCTTCCACTTTGCAAAATATGTCCTATTACATGATGTACTGAATATGAGCACAGAAACTGAAGTTTTAATGCACGCCTTCTCCTCATAAAAGCTTCTGTTTAATATTTTTTTATGATGAGGATTATACTTTAATGTAACATAAAGACTTCGTTACAGACAGTTTCATTCCCACTTGTATCTTCCCCTTGCTTTGAAAACAGAAAGTAAAGAATGTTAGTCCTGGAACACCATGTAATGTTTCAAGCTTGTTATTTATGCTACGACATTACATTCAGAGGTTGATTCTTTTTGTTGTTGGGTGAATTGAAGTGATAGGTTTTTTTAGATTCTCAAGGCTTTTAAATGGCAGCATGGAATGCAGTTTCTTTGATGTTTTCATATATATGTGTGCAAGTAATATGCACTGCTATTTTTACTTTCTCCCATTGTGAAGAAGAGGAGGAAATGCTGCCTGATACACTGAAATAATAATAATAATAATAATATATTTTCTGAGGAAACTTCCACATGGCAAAATGCTGTGCCAGAAACCACATAAGCTCAGACCTAGAAAAAACATTTGTGATTTTTTGAATAAACCCTGTGTGGTTTTGTCAGACATACAGCCACATCTACAGGGTTATGGACAGACTGTAACCTTGACTGCAGGCTGACAGTATTTTGGAATAAGCATTTTTTTTTAACCTCTTTGTGTATTTCCTTATAGATACGTAGTACGGAGAAATTAGTTGAAGATACGACTGATTTCTGCAAGATAATTAATAAAAGTAGCACAAATGGAGAATTCCTGAGGTTTTTTTCAGCATGCTGTCCGTTTCCTCTAAATCCTGGTGTTCTGAAAAAGCTGACCTTGCCTTCATGTGTGTGTCTGTAGGCAACAAAGAGCCCTCCAGTATTGCAGACCCTATTGCCAGGGCAGTTAGCTAGCAGCAGTCTTCTTCCTGGTCTGCCCCAGTCCTGAGGTGCTTGATTAGATGAACCCTGAGGATCTCTGATGTTTTCTTCTCTGGGAGGGCCTGACAGTTGACACCTTTCTTTTGCAGGACAGTCCATGACTGAGGTTCTTTCCACCCCTCCCAGCGCTGGTCTTCATGTATTGTTTACAGGCAGAGAGTGCTGAGTGCTAGGAGCGATAAATGGTTGTCAGACCAGTTTTTCGGGATAGATGGAGGAATTACTTGAAAGCAGTTAACTGGTTTAGTCAGTCCATCAGTGAGTAGTACCACTACTCAGTTAATCTCCTAAAGTCTGGCATGAAAAGCCTCTGAGCTAATTTTTAATGCTATAGCCATATAGTATAGTAAAAGCTTGAAGTTCAAGTAAAGATGTAGTATTTACTACACTTAAGACTGATTCTTATGGTGATATGAGGATTTAAGTTCATCCTACAGGTTTTCTTTCTTAAAAATTTTTGTGTGCGGAAGTGGAAGGGATAGGCTAAGAATTATGGTTCCATGAGCCTGTACAGTTGTTGGAGGCCATGATGATACGGAAAATGAGTTGTTGGAGTACTTAGGATGGCTGCTTCTAAGTATACTATTACTGTTGTGCTCTGAATAGAATCTCAATGAATTCCCCAGCTGTAGGCAGAAAGGAGGAGGGTGGCAAGTAGCTGGAATTTATTTCTAGCACCAGTACAGATCTTGGATTCTGCTTTTTTTTTTTTTAAGTTTGTAGATTAAAGTGACATAGCAGAAAGCATGGCAGTAAAGTTGATAGGCCAGTTAATGCATCTATTTTAAGAGTAGCTGAATCACGCATTGGAGTATAGACTTTTTGGCTATATCTCCACCAACTATAATTGGAGCTTACACATGTGGAGGACACATTTTACGTGTCTTAATCTCAAATTACATCCAATCCAAATGTTCCTTATAAAGCAAGATTTAGTAAAAACTTAAGTGAAACAGTACATTGTAAAAAAAACAAAAAAAAAAAAAAGGGAAAAAGATCCCCACCCCAAACAAAACAAAACTAGCTACAAGGAAAAACAATTAGTGCATATCCAAAATGCTTTTTCAGGCATGTAGTCTTAGTAAAAAACTTTTGCTTCAAACTAAATGTGAAGTCTTTACATTGAAATTAAAATTGCATCAGTGAGACAGAAAATTTGTCCTGTAGGGCATCTACCTTGAAATGAACAGTAGCACAAGTAATGAACTATGGAAAGCATAGAGAAAGAGGGTGATTTTCAGATTATATACTAGCTAGAAAATAAGAGTTAGCTCCCCTAACTCTTGACAAAGAAGTTTCATAGCAGAGCATGTATACTTCCAATAGCAAGAGCTTTCTGGAATAATCTGCAATTTCTAATTTGCATTGGCAGTTTAGAGATCGGGAATGGATTTATACAGATGAAATTGTGTTAATGCAGCTTTTCAAAGGTACTGCAGCAAGGGAACTGAATACACAGTACTGTTCCACTCAGCCTCGGAGCAAAGTCATGGAAACATGTCTACAAAATTGCCTACTGAATATTGTAATTACTTTTAAAGTTTATTTTCTGTTAGTGATCACTGAATTAAAATGATGCATAAGCAAAGTTTTAGAAGTGATAACGGGATGTTAACATTAAAAAACAAAAGAGGGTTTAAATGTGTGGTCGTGATTCTGATGACTGGTAATGGTCCCCCCCCAAGGACTAGAACACTTTTTTAAGCCTTGCTGTTTGATAGTGTATGAGTGCTGTGAGAATAGAATTTGGATTTTAAGTTGAAGTGTATTGTGGGTATAAATGCTTGCAGATGAGTACAGTTCTTTTGTTCATTTGTTGTTAGTTACATCCCCATTTGTATTAGTTACAAAAAGCTGGGAAGTGACAGATCCACAGTGAGACACATTGCTTTCTGGATATCTTCCACTACATTGTACTGAAAAACATTATCATGGGACATACATGGTATTAGAACAAAGAAATCCACTTAAAATGAAAGCAGAATTTGTAAATTGGTTTATTGTGACTCTTTTGATTAATCAAGAAAACCTTTACGCAGATGAGTTTCTGATTTCTTTGCCATGCATGAGTCAATCTCGTTGCAAGACAGTATCATTTTTCCAGTTACTTGTTTGAATATGGCATTTTAGTTATTTAAGATTGTGGAATACTGAGACAAACTCTGTTGTACACTGTTTGACTGTGGTGTCAGTTGAAGCCATGTTGTTAATGCAAGGTTCAGCTCGGGGGGGACACTGTCGCAGCACCTACAACTGGTTCAGAAGATCCATGACTTTCTGTGCTGCAGAACTATGGTGGTTCATACCCTGTGAGTTACCTGGTCAGTGAGCTTTGCGCGTGGAAGAGCATGATGTCTGCAGCTGGAGTGTCTGCTTGATAAGCAGCCTGGGATAGTTGAACTCCATTTATCTTTAAAATAGAGATGTTAAAGCTGATATTGAAGGTGTCTTCCTTTTGATTTTGGTGGGCAGACAAGTATGTTGTAAGCTGTAGGAGAGCAGTAGTGAGTGTAGCTCTAACTTTAAGCATCTGATTGGGTTCTCTTTGGCTCTGTCACAGGTTTTTTGGTGTCATGTCACCTGGCTTGATCTCAGCCTGTGATTTGCTTTCCCACTTAACAGGGAGCAAGTGTCTCATTAGTATTTGTACACCAGGTGGATAGCATGGCAATGATATCACAGAAAAGAGTGAATAAATGAAAAATGTCACTCTCATGATAAATTTGAGGCAAACAATTGTCTTATGAACATCTTGCTTTAGCCTTGCCCTAACTCAAATCTTTATTCCTTTGGCACAGAATCTGATGCAGTGCACAGCCTTTGCCACAGCAGATGAATATCATCTTGGTAATCTGTGTCATGACCTGACCTCACATGGATATGTTGAAATAACAAGTTTGCCTAGAGGTAGATTTTTGAAACATACTAAAAGCAATGTTATACCTTGGGAAATGGAATATGGGTGAGGTGTATAATTTTTTTTTAACTTGAAGTATTCTTATTCAGGTGATACTGTGAAATATATCATACTGCCTATACAAATACTGCTTTGCTTAAAAAATCAATTTGTCTAAAAACCCACAGCTAAACCTTTCAGAATAGCACTTTCAGCACTTGCTGCTACCCTTTGATAATTTTCACCCAAATTACAATTACATTAAAATTATTGAAAGATTAGATTCACCCAGGAAAAATAATTTGGAAATTTTCTGATACAAAGCATTTCTATAGAAATTCATCAACTGAAAAAGTTTCAAAAGTTTTCTTTAGTTTAATTAGTCTCTCAAGAATGTGATACTGTAGTCCTTCAGCTGTCAAAACAATTTTGTAATTTGAAATTATCATCATCTTTTCATTAATGTAAATCACTGAGGTTTGGAGAGGAAGGCATGCAAAAGAGAATCATGATAAGTGAAATGAAAAAGATACAAACATAAATGCTTAGTTCTAGTAAAGAGAATGCAGTTGATTTGAGGGGCCTGGGGGGAGGTTTGGGGTTTTGTTTTGGGTTTTTTTTTGATTGGTGGTGTGTTGTGGTTTTTTGTTGTGGTGGTTTGTTGTTTGTTTGTTTGTTTTGTGGGTTTGTTTGTTATTTAGGGTTTTTTTGTAAATTTTTTTATACTGGGCCAAGTATATCCTAGCAGTTGTTGAATGCTTCACATAGATAGGCTTCAGCAAAATCACTGGTTCTGGTTTCCATACAAAGTATCTCTGGGCAAGTATGGCTTGGAAATAGCTGAAGCATACTACAAGAGAAAAACAAATAGAGCTTTTTATAGCTTAAGGAACCTTATGCACCAGAACAGCTGTGATTTTTCATATGTTGGCAGAATGCTTTTTTTTTTTTTTAAGGAACAGATAATATGAAGCTAATAACAGACAATGTTTATGGGCAATTCAGTAGAGGTTATCAAATAGCTGCCTTCCACTCAACACTTAATAATCCAAGTGTAATAATACTGCAGTGGGTCTCTCTCAAACACAGGATTTACTAATGATCATTTTGCTTGGAAAGATGAACATGGAAAGACAAGGTGCTGTCGAGTGTAGGCCTCATGTTCCTTAGTTTCTTAGTATTATAACTAACACTGGTTTCACAGCTTTGTGATAGAAAATTCTGTACCATTCCCAGCATGACTGAATTATCCTAAGGCAAATGTTGCTGTTGCTGGTATTTTACATTGGGAGTGTGTGTTTTGCCAGTTCTTTCATTTCTCCATGGTGTGCTTGACTCCTCACTGTAGATATCAAAAGCTTATTAAAAGTTTGGAGGAAGTAGTGATGAAATGATCCTGGATTGTGCCAGCAGATCAGATGTGTTGTGGTGGTTGGCTTGTGCATGTAGCAGTGGTTGGTTACCAACTCAAACGTTAAATCTTGGGGGGGGGGGGGAATTAAAAATTAGCATGTAGAAATAGAAATATTAATTGCCAATTATTGTGTGGATCTGTTGTTTTGTAATGTTCTTCTTAAGCATTATTCTTGTTCTCTACCTCTTTAAAAACATTTTGGAGACAGATCCTGTACTTCTACTTACCATGGACCAAATTCTCTTCAATTGTATATATTTTGGCTGGAGTGGATAAATAAATATAGGGTTGATACTTGAAAAGGCAAATGAGAAAATGTAGACAAATATTTCTTGCCCGGTGAACTCAAACTTCACACCCAAAACTTGCTCTAGTGATTCACCAAATCATGTGTTTCTGAACTGGAATAGCAAGTGAAAGAAAAGTCTTTAAATACAGACCAACCCTGTGGTCTCAGTTCAGATATTAGCAAAAGTATATTTGATACTTAGTCATCTCTCTCTGCTGCCTTTTTCTACATGGCCTCTACAGTTTGATCAGTAAAGCAGAGAGGGAATTTGTGCCCAGGCTGAATTTGATGCCTTGTCGCTCAATTTGTGATCTTTCAACAAAGGCGTTGAACTTTTTAAGGGTTAGGTGTTAGGCCCTGCAAATTCCTCTTTGCAGAGTCCCACTTTGTAATAGAAGTAGGGGGTTGTGCTGGTTTAGCTTCCACATTTTCCACAACAAAATGAGCATGCCGAAAAGGAAATTTATTTTTTTTTAATATTTTTTTTGTCAAAACCACATCTATATTAGCAAGTAGTACAGTGGAGCAGACCTGTAAAGATAAAAAACAAAACAAAACCCTGTTTTGAGAACCCAGCATCCACATTGTCTAAGTTTTGAGGCATTCTACTTACACTATCTCGGGTCTGGTCCTTTGTAACAAATGCCTGTTAGCAGTTGGAGTCCTACAGGTGCATTTTTGGAGCTCCTCTTTCAGTTTAAGGTAATGAAAAAAACCACAACAGTTTGTGTATTCCGACGCTGTTCTGCAGTGCGCATCAGAAGTGTGGTAAATGAGGGTGCCCAGAGGATTTGCTTCAAAAGCATGCTTCTGATCTGAAGGAAAGTGCAGGTGTACCCTCTCCTGTCTTGGGGGTATGCTCTTTCAAGTTTCTGACTGTCAAGGCAAAGTCAGCACAGTTTGAGTGTAGAGTAGTTCCTTACTATATAGAAAAGCACCTTCTGGGCAAACAGATCTGAATGGTAAATTCTGTGCAATTCTGGGCAGCTTCCATCGTTCACTCGCATTGCATGTCCACTTCTATATTCTGTCATGGTTATTTACTGTGCCCTGCATCAGTTTCCCTGTAAGTCTTTTGTTCTTCAGAAATGTTATTGCTTATTGACTAAAGATTCCAGCGAAGCTCGAGGTAGCGACTGAGTTTGTCCAGTGTGACATTTCAGAGAAGTAGTGTAGTTCGATATTGCAGTTGTTTCCTGGCAAGCTTTTCCATCAGAAAAATAAAATATGGGACTACTGATCTGTTAGCGTGTTACCTGTTAAACTGGAATGACATGCTGATAGCTATCCTGTTTAGAACTTTGACTGAGTCTTCATTTTGTTAAAATTTATTTCAAACTAGATGCTGCAAACGTTTTGGTGATTGGTACTGAGAAATCTGCAAAAGATGATGATTCTGGCATGATTTTTTTCTTCAGGTAAGCTATAAATCATGCCCAAAACATGATTTTATTAATAGTGGTATGAAAGAAATAGTGCTGTTTGCTAGATCGTTGCATCGTATTACCTCATGAAACTCGGGGAATAACTGTCCAATCAGAATGATTGAAAAAAGAAATCAGTAATATTTAAAAGGTTAAAAAATAGCTTACCTTCTCATGGTTTTTTTCATTCAAGTACAGTTAAAAAGCAACCATTACGTAGTTTTTGTGAAGATAGCATTAAGTTTCTTGATTCACAGTGACAAAAATCACCAAGTATTGCATTGAAATACATTTAAAATAGTATAATTACACTTCAGATTTTCCTTGATTTCACAGGGAAGGGGCTGTTGTGTTTTGGAATGTGGAAGAGAAAAGTGTAAGTAAAGCAAAACTGTTTGTTAAAATTTCATAAGCAGATGTTTTGTCAATCCCACAGAGCTCAGCAGGCTTCGGCTTTGGGAGTTTAGATCTGTCCTTGAAGGAAAAGGACTGATTCTTCTCCTAATGAGTGCAGGTGCTTGCCTGCTGCTGCCCTCAGCTCTGTGGGTTGCTGAGAAATAACCTCTGAAACTTGACTTTCTGCACGGAAGGAGCGACTGTATATGTAACGTAAAAAGTGGGTAACATTTTCCACGTAAGGCCAAGAATGTGAAACCTTAATTTAGTACAAGAGACACAAAGAAAATTTTTGCAGCTCTACATCCTGCAGAAGTAGATCAGAAAAAAGCTAATGGTTGTTTGAAAGGCACTAATGTAACAGGAAATGTGTTAGAAGAAAAGGATCGTTCTATTCCATTTAAGTCAAAACTATTTAAAACTAATGTTTAGGTAACTTTCAAAGAGACAGAATTTGTAAGCAGCTTTTTGTGTTTCTAGCAGTTAACAGTTTTCCTGAAGGAAGATTTTTATTTGTTGGTATAATTGTTAAAATATGTTGATATTGAAATGATATACTTCTTATGGTAATTTGGTGCTCAGGCTTATCTATTTTTATGAATATATTTATAGTTTGTGGTTTGTTTGGGTTTTTTTAATATATTGATTTTTATTGCTGTGGTTAAATAAAATTGGATTCTAGACAGAGAGAGAATAAGTATCGATCTTATCTGTAGGCAGAGTATGTGACATTAAATGGTATATTAAAGAGCTTATACTGACATGCACAGAAGTTCACAGGAGGATTTTCATTAAGGTAAATGAAAACACAGAACGGTTGTTTCCAGACATGAACAATTTCAGGATTCAAGTTCACTTTTTCTGTTTCAGATCTGAAATATTCCCAATTTCCTGGCTATTACGGGGCACAGTTGAGTATATCAGCTGGCCTACAAAAAAAGATACTGGTTCTCCCTTCAAACCTTGCCTGTAGCACAGTTAGGATGCTATGGCTGTAACTCTGCTACTGGTTCACAGGTGTTACTGAAGACTAGCTAACTCCTGTTGATTTTTATGAGTTGGACACCTCTACCCACTGGAGTACTCTGAAAAATCTTGTTTTGTTGTACTTGCTTAAGTACCTTTTAAAAATTGGATACTATGTTTTTCTTGCAAGTACTAGGAACTTTGGTCCCTTGTTAATTTTATTTATAAAAGAGAAAGACTGCTTCTTTCTGGTTATTGAAATCATAGTCAAAGTTTCGACTTCAAACAACTTGATGGAATAGATGAGGTATTTTTATGCACATTTTAATAAATGGAAACGAAGATGGGAAAAAAAAAAAAGAAAAACCACTAGGCTGTAGAACAGAAACTGAAAGTAATTCAGTAAAACAGAATACAGAGAATCGCTGTGAATGGATGGACTTTTTAAAAAGTATTTCAGAATAGCTATTGGGAGAAGAAAAACTATTTTAAACTAACAGAAGTAATAACTACAGACTAATCATTAATAGAAACGTAAAATACCATTTTCAGATACAAGAACATTATAGCCTCCATACCAAAAATAGCAAGGACAAAAAGCAAAACTAGCTTTGAGGTGGAGTTTCATCTATTGGTTTGGGCTTTTTTTGTTTGGGTTTTTTTTGTGTATTTTTTTTGTTGCTGTTGTTGATTTTTTTGTTGTTGTTGTTTTGGTATTTGGTTGGCTTTTTTGTTTAGTTGGGTTTTTTGTTGTTTTATTTTTTGGTTTTGTTTAAAAAAATAAATAAGGGAAATTGTATGATTGCCTGTAATAGCAAGAGTTTGCATTTAGTGAATCCAAAACATCTCATCTCATTAAATGTACTGTGTCACAGGTAATCCCTTCTATAAAATTAGGCTGGGCCTAGAAGAAACTGACATTAGTCAGTGGAAGCCTTTGTATTGTTCTGACTAGACAAAAGAAAGCTGCCACTGAAACAGTTTATCATTATCCAGAGCAATGGCAGAACTTTGGATGCCTGCGTATTACAAGACCTATGAATTTCACAGCGTCGGTTATGATCTGTAAAGCTTTGATAAATCTTGCTCTGTACTGGCCCTGAGAAGCCTGAGCTGGTTGTAGTTCTGGGGTGGATTGTTAAGTCTGTTAACACCATCATTTTTACTGTATTAGGAATGACAGAGCCAGCAAGAGCACCTGAATCCATGTGAACACGCTCTTGAAGTCTGGCCTGTTAACGTTATGCATTGGCTATTGATCTGGCATCATTGCAGCAGGGTTTGCATTGCTGAACTGTCCCCGAACATGGCATAGCTGGTTGGCCACGCTGACAGGCCTAACATCAGACACTTCCTTGCTTAAAAAATGAAAATAATTTTTCATGCCCTTTTTTATCACGAGACTTGGAATATATGTCAGGTACTAGGCATGCTAATACTAAATTCAGGATTATGAGACAAGCAGTTGCAGCTGTAGGGTTAGGATTTTTTCAGTGAAAATGTTATTGTGTCTTAGATACTATCACCAAAATTCTTGAAAGCAGTGAAGCAAGCTAGCACTGCAAGTGATCTAACAATTTTTTTTTATTTTTTTTTACAGTACTTAACCTGGAGTATATGTTTCATGAGCAATTTACTAGCATACAGTTTTGACTTAAGATTAATTGTTACCTATTATTTTGAAGAGAGTGTTTTAATTACGACTTATAGAAGATTCATCTCTTTAAAGAATTTAGGCATCAAAAGTGTGTTGTGAGTTTGTTGGGTTTTTATTGGCTCTTGTGTAGCTAAATGCCTTTTAAAAATCTGTAGCTGAGTGCTCTTTCTTAGTTCAGAATTTGATTTGCAGAATGATTTTTATGAGGGAAGCCTTGTAGAAAGGGATAAGGATGAGGGCTCCTAAGTCAGATGTCAGAGGAAAAAGTTTTGTGAGAGAAGGGTTCTTTCTTCCTGCATCAGGTTTTAGTATGCATGACAGTAAAATAACAACAAGATTACTTCTGCAAGTAAAATTGAACATTTAACAGTTTACAGGGTTGAGTGTGAGTAGATGAAACCATTTTTACAGATTTCTGTATTGGTAAAGGATTTCTGTAATACAACCCAAGCTCTGGTAGCTCAAACAAAACTATGGATTTTAGCAGTAAACTAGTAATTTTGGCAGAAACAGCCACCTAAAGGTGTTCTTATCCTAAAGATTCATTTCTATGCTCAAACACTTGCCAAAATCTTGTACCACTCATTGTAACACTGACTACATCTGCATTGTCTTTACTGCTGCTGTGGTTAATCCTTACCCTCTTTTATATATGCAGACATTATATGACATTTTAGTCTTCACAGATTCCTTGCAGTTGTTCCTAGCCACAGATTCTTCCACACAGCTACAGATAGCTTCAGAAGTCAACCGTGTTAATAAACATTTCACTGCTTCACACATCTATTCATTGTTACTTATATAACTTCAGCATGATGAAAGTTGGATTCATCAACTTATTATAAGCGAGATCTTTGATCGTCTGCTGCATGGTAACTGTTCCTGTGTGTGCAATTGTCTTTGTCTTAGATGAAGAATATCATGCGAGTGCTAGAACAGCATGAAATTCAGCCATACGAAGTTGCACTAGTCCATTGGGAGAATGAAGAGATGAACTATAGAATAGGAGAGTAAGTATCTTCAGGCACTCTTTATATAAAGCTAATAGTCACCTAAAACAAAATCAAGTGAAAGCAACTAGTAAAAATATACTTGTCCTTAATCTTTTTTTTCAAATTTGTAAGATAAGGAAAGGAGGAAACAGTAAATCTTGAGTTGGCAAATGTTGCTGTACTGCTAAACTTGCAAGTACTGGCCTTTGTGACTTAGATACACAGTAGAGTTTGTGAACTGTGAAGCTCCATGCCAACGCAACGGACCATGTTCTTCAGCAATCCCATACAGAAACTATGGTCCTCACGGAAAAGAAAAAAAGTCTCATTTTATAGAGGATTCTCTGCATAAGCTTTCTTTAGTGCCCTCCAGGTTCATGTACAAAGATGTAATTCTGCACATACTTCACTTCCTAGGAAAGTTATAACTTGAATGCTGTGGAACAATAAACCTGGCAAGTTGTCTTGCCTCGTTCAGCATTTTTATGGGGAGCAAATGATGTCTACAGAAATATTTCTCAATGTAAACTACTAAATACATTACCTATAATTTTCCAACAGCACCAAAAAACAACTTCTAGACAGGATATAGTAGCACTAGGAGCTGAGCTAATGAGGTGAGATTGTTTAGGGTAACCTGATAAGAGGACAGGTTTTGGTTTGTGGGTTTGGTGGGGTTTTTATTTTGGGGTTTTTTTGTGGTTTTCTTGTTCCTGGCCTTTTGAAAACTGCATGTACTATCCAATTATGTAATTTGTGATTCTTGACATATTCCACTGTGTTTATGCAGGGTTCATAGTGAGATAGACATTGATTCCTATGCTGCCTTTTCTTTGCTCCTGGCCCCTTACGCAGTAGAGGTTTTTTGGAAAGTACCATCATAGCAGGGAGGGAGCAATGTTGATAAATGTGCCAGAAAAAAAAAGTAAAACAGAAAGATAGTACAGGAGATAGTGAGCAGCAGAGAGGGCAGCATCCTGCTAGCTGTGAATTATCTGTGTGTATCTAGTAATGCTGTAGGTTGCTGTCGCATCATAGCCTGCTGCAGTGTCATTTAAACCTAGAAAAATTGGTCATAATACTAGTAGACTGAGGAACTAATTTTCAGTGATTTGTTCTGGTTATTGTCAGGTTAAACGTGAGTAAGACGCAAGGATGAGCATGATATCCATATAGATATGGGATACTTTATATAAGCAGACAACCAACCTTTCTTGCCTTGTTGATCATTTAAACATTCCTTTGCTGGTGGCTTAGTCAATGAAGATGCTTCAATCCTGTTTTAACAGAGGTCAGTCAAAGCTTCATAAAGGAGAAATCTTGTTAAATTCTGAGCTGGATATTGATGAAGTTGTTCTGCAGAAATTTGCCTTTTCAAATGCTCTTTGTCTTTCTGGTAAGTTAATATAGTTTGTAGTATCAGCCTATGCTACAGATTTTGTAAAATGTCATTCTAAGTGGGATTTGTACAGTGACATGTTGAAAAAGACTTGGTGTCTGATTTAGGCAAACTCTGTAAAGATTGCATGTGCTTCAGTGGAGGATTAGTTTTCAAAGCGTTTACCTTCTTTTCTGTAAATTGGAATTACCTTGTTCAATGTAAATCATCTTAAAGGTGAACAAAGCATGTTAATAAACGTACTTTGCAAAAGCTATGCATTCTGCTGAGCATCCTGTTCCCCACCCCTGAGAACTATTCTAGGATAGCAACAAGTGTCGAGTCCAGTAATAGAAACCTGTCAGTAATCTTGGGTAATTCATCCTGACATCATTTCCTCTAACAGAGTAAGCTAGATGCCAGCTAAAGAAGTAATGTAGAGCAATGAATCCCATCTGGGGAGGTGTACCAGTATCAAAGGTGTGGACCAGAGTCACAGATAATGTTTTCCAGGCCTATTAGCCATGGCAGAAGACAGCAGGAGGCACTGAGAAGTCAGGCTCAGCAGTGATGCTGCTGCTTGAGGAAATGCACCTCTTTGCTGCTTCAGACTTCAAATGAGGTAGGAAGTGAGAGTAAAAGCTAGCAGCAGTAAGGTCATCCTCAAGAAGACCTTTAAAAGAAACTTGGTCTGTCTACCCCTACTACTTTTAGGGTCAGTTACAGGATTTCCATAGTATTTGCAGAAGTGCACCTTTAAACGGAAGAGATATCAAGAAACAGAACATGTGTTTTTAAAATGATACACCGTTTGATCAAGGAGCACATTATAACTAAATGGTTCTTGACTGTTGAAGGAAGAGCTATTGAGGAAAAAAAAGCCTTTCATTCTCTATATTCTCTGTTTTCCTATTTGTAAAGCCACTGCATGGAAGAGTGGTGCCACATATAATGGGAACAAGGGATTTATTCCCAGGAGATACTCGGTGCCAATTTATGTTAGTGTGAGATGTGCACATCATAAAGGAAAACATTCAGTAATGTTAAATAAGAATAAAGGATGCAGGTATAGACCAAGTCAAATTTATGACACAGCAGAAACCAAATAGTCTCTGTCAATATAATAATCAGAGAGAGCTGAAATGCCCATTGGCTTTTTTTCAGGGGCTAAATTAAATGTCACTGACTTGGATTTGGCCTCTGTATTCAGAAGATGAGTGTGGAAAAAAGCTTGGCATTGGCATTCTGACTAGGTGATACTATTGATTGCTACTATGAAAGAGTTCATTTTGACAATTAAATCTTCCCTGATTAATTTTTTTGAGAGAATAGGGTTAATTTTTCATCTGTTGCTACTTAATTCTTAGAATCTATGGGCTGAAAGAGCAAAGGTGTAAGTTATTATCTTCCTGTAGAAACATCTTTCCTGGCTTGACCTGAGGCATAGTGGAATTTGTGTTGCCATTGCCTGCGCTCAACAGCTTCCATTGAAGAGAAGTTATATCTTCAGAGAACAGTATATTCACCTAAAAATAAAATGGGAGTTGCCCAAGTTTGAATTTAGTTTCAGCAAGTACAGGTGCTGTGTCTATACAAGGTAACTCTCCATGGCCTGAGCAGGCTGCATCAGGTACTGGACAAATGGAGAATGAGAGTTCTGCAGGACACTAGAAATGCAGTGAAGATTCTTGAGAAGCACCGCATGAAGTCAGCCTGACTCCAACACGGTTCATTATCTTCCAGCCTCCTTGAAACATAGTTTGCAAAAGCTTTGTACATACAATCGGAGCATTTAAATGCACAACTTTTGAGCTGAAGCAAAAACTCCAGGGTCTGAAGTGATCATTTGGAGAAGAGAGCTGTGCTCAAGATGGTTCTGCATGCAGAGCTGTGTCAGTGCCCAACTCAGATGTGTTTGTAGATGTAGAACTGTTGATTGTGTAATACCAATGGTAACTTGCAAATAATGTTTGTACGCATCAACTTGTCTTGAAGCAGCATGCTTTAAAGTTAGGATTACTTGAAAGCATATATACCTCTCACAGTGTTCTGTCACCTCTGTGTTGCAGTAAAGCTGGCTATTTGGGAATCGTTACTGGATAACTTCGTGGAATCTATCCAATCAATTCCTGAGGTGAGGTCTTGTTTGTACCTCTCCCCTCCTTTTCTCCTGTACTTTGAAAAATATTAGTCCAGATACAGCTGAGGATGTGGAAAAAGCAACTGTACGCTTAACGCATTCAATGGCAAAGCCATCAGTGTAGAGAAGCTCAGAACACCTTCAGTGTGGTAGGACAAGAAATCATCAGTCTTTAAAGGGTCAGGAGTGGGCTTCTGCATTGGAATAATGTTTCCCATGTTGTGCTGCTGTCACCTGCCACTGTTGAATGTGTACACATAACAAGACAAGTGGCATTTAAAAACCTGGCCAAACACGGTGTGTGGTAGCTTGGGCTGGAAGTAGGGTGCTTTAACTTGAATATAATGACAGAGTTAGAGTGAATTACTTAAAATGACAGTTTTTCATGAGATTAATTAAAGTACAAAGCTCATACAATGTCACATATAAAAATGAGATTTGTAGAGTTCAAAAGAGAAAATATTTTTTTTTTTTTAATGAAGGAAATAAATGGTAATGCATTGTTTGTTGTAAGGAAGAAGTATAAAAAGGCTAAGTAGTGGCAAGGTAAAAGAACACTGTCATGATTTAACAATAGTAGGAAGAACAAACAAGTGATCTCTTGTTCAGGAAATTGTTCATAGAAAATGCTCCGGGATTTTGTGTAGATACTTGATGACATACTCAGTGATTTATTGAAAAACCTGGACGAACAATTGCATGGTGGTAATCTTATAAAGCTAGATAAACAAGGCACTAAGTAAACAAAACTCAAATGTTAGTAAGTATGATATGCATTCAGATTTTAACTCGTACACACTTCAGGATGTAAAACTGCAGACTTCTTAGAAACTACTAGTACATGCTCCTTGATCAAGCAGTGAAAAACTTGCTACTTTTCAGATACTCAAGTCACGAAGGAAGGTAAAACTGTCTCATGCAGATGTAATGCAGAAAATTGGAGAACTCTTTGCATTAAGGTAAGGGGGTTTTTGTTGTGTTTCTTTTATTTGTTTGTTTACACCCAAGAAATGGTATTACACAGAACTTAAAAATTAAGATAGGCATGACACAAAGACCAGAATACACACTAAACGTGGTGGGGTGGGGCGGGGGGGAGTTCCTCCAACCTTCTTTTGGCTGGAGACTGTGCTGTTTATGTTAAAGGACCCACTGGCTCACCACTCACATTATGGCATCTCAACTATAGACAGGCCTTAAGCAGCATATTTTAAGTGGCCAAATTCCCACCCTTTTCCCTCCCTGGGTCCAGCAA
This sequence comes from Actenoides hombroni, assembly GCA_024336885.1. Lineage (NCBI taxonomy): Eukaryota > Metazoa > Chordata > Aves > Coraciiformes > Alcedinidae > Actenoides > Actenoides hombroni. Next base: position 2,039,116 of record WUAM01000164.1, on the reverse strand, counting down.
CAAGTCTCATAACCAGTAATTATAGTAGATACTAGAGTACACAAAGGGTACCAGGAGGAAGGACAGGGGTAGGTAGAACTGTTAACTACATCCTAGAGTTAGTATAGCTTTTCTTGGGTTCTGTTCTTACCTGAACTTGCTCAGAAACCAGTTACATTGTAAGAATTTAATTGAGGGCTTTTTTCCACTCTGAAGTGAAATTTGGCCATGGAGAATACAGAGCATTACACATTCCTTTATTTTAAAAAAAATAAAAAAAATTTAAGATCAGTGAAGGAAAAGGTAAATTAAAATTCTTATTTTAAGCATTGGATTTTATATCCCTACTTGAAGGACTGTTGTTTCAAGAATCTGATGTGAGCAGTAGGTTTAGCGCGGGAGACGTTAGCTCTTCACCTTTATAATGCAGAGACTGTAGCCTAGTTCTGGAAGGTGTGCTATGCTCACATACCCAGCATGCAGTACCAGTCATACTTGAGGGTCTGAGATACAAATAAGCTGTTAAGAAGCAGCCCAGTAACTTTAATTCATGTACTGCTTCAGCAAGCTGCTAGCATAGTCAGGGACTTCTCTGCAGATACCAAAAGTTAAGGAAGGTGACAAAGTGAGGAGGCAATGTTGCCATAAGGTAAAAGTCTTTATGCTCAAAACTTACACAGTAAGTACAGTGATCTCAGAGAAGTTTCAGGAGATGTGACCAATTTTAAACAATTACTACAACTGGGATTTTTATTATGAGAGGGGATTCTTTTAATTTTTTACTTAAAATTACTGGAAATTTTTCCTGTTTAACTGCTCCTATAATCACCAAAAGGAAGTCTGAATTACTGTAGTACCCATTCTTTTTTAGACATCGTATAAATCTGAGTTCAGACCTGCTAATAACACCTGACTTCTACTGGGACAGAGAAAAACTGGAAGAGCTTTATGACAAGACTTGCCAGTTTCTCAACATTAACCGCAGAGTTAAGGTAGGTGTCGTACTGTTGAGAATTTTCCACGCTCTCATCAGCTGTCTTTGGCAGGGTTACAGGCTGCTTCATGAAATGTCTTGTTTTAATTGTACAAACTGGGTAAAAAAATAATGGGACCCTGTACACTTCCCCTTTTCCATGTGTTCATAACCCACTTGCATCTTTTGCCCAGTTTAGTTTAACAACCCTGCCTCACATGAATGGATTGCTTATTTCCCAAGCCACTAAATTAGGCTTTAAATAGTTTTAAGAGGAGGAAATCTAATTCTTGTTCTGAAAAGTGCGAGAAAACCAGTTAAACTGCGGTGCGAAGCAGTCGTCTTATAGACATGAATATTGCTCTGTATTCATTCATTCAGGTCCGTTCATTGAAGGGTGTCATTATGTTTACTGCTGAGCCAGAATAAGAAGCACAATTCTACCTCCTCTGGTGGTACAGCAACCTTAAATACATGTTACTTTCAGGGCATTTCAGTAAGCTGCACCTTCTTTCGCTTGTGCCCATTTTCATGAGTAGATATCACCCAGAAGCAGTTTAATACCTGCAGGTGCATATCTAAATTTCTATTATTTTAGTGAACTTATTGAAATAACAGATTATGTTGAAACTTCAGTTGATTGTGCATGTTGCCTTACAGGACTTTTCGTTCTATTCTTTTGCGGAAGAGTTTTAACACCGTTCCATTTCTGCTCAGTGAGCCCTTCTATGGATTATGTTCCTTTATTTAGTGATCTCATTCCACTTACGGAATCCAGATTTGCAATATATTTGGAATCTCTTGCAGGTAATGAATGAAAAGCTTCAGCACTGCATGGAGCTGACAGACCTAATGCGAAACCACCTGAATGAAAAGCATGCTCTGCGCCTTGAGTGGATGATAGTAATACTCATCACCATAGAGGTTGGTGGTTTGTGGGTTTTGGGGTTTTTTTTTCCTCCACTATCACACTGCAAATGTAGTAACACGTGTAATTTATATGCTTCATAATTTGAGAACGAAGATTATTTTATTAAGGTAACGTACTGAACAAGGGGATGAGTCTTCAGTTCTTTGCAAGTAAGTTTTGAATTGCAGCTATAGGGGTTTTTTTCAGATTATCTTGTTCACAGTGTAAGCTGTTTCAAGGATTATGAAATCAAATAAAAATTCATATCAATGTGTTTGCTTTTCCACAGGTTCTGTTTGAGCTTGCAAGGGTAGTTTTCTGATGACAGAAGAAACTCAGGAAAAAGAAAACTGACAAAGCTGTAAAAAGCACGTTCCCATCTACGATACGCTTCTGGAAAATAGTGGAATTGTCTCTTGATAAATATGTACATCACTTACTCAAATTTAAATAAATAAATAAATAAACCAGTCTGTGACCATTATTCCCAACTTCTGTACTAGTGATGTTAGAGAAGTCTTAATCTATGGATGTGCTAGCGCAAAGCTGAGATACTAATGACTCCTTTGAAGGGGAAATTTTTTTATCTAGTAGGCCTGGATGCTGATGCAGAGCAAGATTTAGCTTTGCCTTCTTAATAAGCAAGGACAAAAGAATGGATCCCTTCTGTGCTGACTGTATTAATTTGGTGAAGGGCTCTACTGCCTTGTCCCCTTGACAGTTGAAAAGATACTCTGTTCTTAGCTACTTTGTGCACTTCTGCCTGAGGATGAAATTTTTTCCCTCATTTTCCCCAGCTCCTTCTTGGATAGCCATGACACTGTCCCAAGCTTGAAAGCAGCACTACTTTTTGTTCTTTGTTACCTGGCATGATTTTAATACCTGGCAGATACCTTTAATGTTACATTCTATACAGTCACCAAAAGGTATTTACATACTTGTATGGGAATACATTTTATTTAGAAGGTGTTTATATGAAAAGGGAACTAGCTGAACTTCATCTGAGGTCATAAACTAAAGTAAGGTTCACAAAATTTCTGTTACTAAACTGTCCCCCTTATTATATTACCTGATTCTTACCAGTACAAGTGACAAGGAGTGAATTAGTATAGAGTAAGATATCTTAATTATCCTCTAAGGTGAAATTTGGGGTCTTTTTAATCTATTCCTGGTCTACAGGTCATATAGATTGCTATGTCCAGAACACTACCACTTACTCTTACGAGAGGGTGGGGGGATTATTTTCCCCAGCAATTTCTTTCTAAATGTGTTTTCAGGAACTACTACACAACTATTGCTTTATCATGGTTTTCAAAGTGAAGTTAGTCCAGTGTATTGCTTCAGAAGCATAACCTAGAATGCTGTTAAAAGCTCCTGAAGCATCATTAACAAGCCCCAATGACTGAATTCAGGCTAGAAGTGCAACTGTGTTAGCAGTAGGTTACTGTTCTCTCATCTCCTGAAAACAGTATTTCCCAGTATGATGTTAGACTCCTGTCAAACAACAGCGTCAAACACAGGGTGATGGGGAAGAGAATAAAATTAGGCAGAGCTAGGAAAAACATCTGACTACAAACCTATGCATTGCCATAAATCATATTACCAATGCCACGGGAGCCTCAAGAAGCAGCAGCTCCTCTTAAGAGTAGGCTTTCTCCTCAGAGTCAGAACAGGTCATACCTGGAGATCTTGATTCTGGAACTGCTCAGCTACCACTTCTCTGAACTGCTGACAAAGTCTGAACCATCAGCCATCCTCAGAGAAGCGAATCAGCACCACAGCTTGGTGACAAACTCTTACAGTACACTGTGGAACAGCTCCTCAGCACCATTCTCCAGACTTATATAGAGTTATTACAGAAATAGTGCATTAGAGCCTTTTTGCAGCAGAAAACCTTAACAAGCACCACTAAATTCCAGTAACAGAGAATTAGGTTACATTTAATTGACATTTTTCTAGCAAACATTTTTCAACCCTTTGGACACAGAACACACACACACACCCCCACCCCCCCCTTATTGCAGTATTTCTGCTCAAGAACTTGGGTTCCCATTCTTCTCACGTTTAATGTTTCAGTATTTCAGCTAAATTGCTAAAATGTAACTTCTTTCAGGAAAAATGGTTTAACAAACTCATTTGGGGACTCCTAAATGCTCTAAGAGCATAAAGTGTCTAGACTTAATTATCTCAAGTGTTCTGTCTTGGGACTGTAAGAGTTACCAAGTCAAACACCTCAAAACAAGAAAAGCACAGTTACTTTTGAAACCTTAAATCAGTTTATATCAGCACATAAAATTGTATTCATAAAAATCACACTCCTCTTCCCATCAAGTCCCCAGCCCCTTTTACTAGGTTGAGTGGCTATTCACCATTTTGTAACTTCAGTTACACCTTAACTATACGTTGAAAGCACATGTCCCCCTTTTTCACAACGTACCCATTGGCAGCTTCATCAATCTATGCTGGTTTTTTGTTTTAGCAACTATAACTGTACAATCTCTTAAAAAGCAAGAATATTCTCACTATATTACACAGACAGACAAGACCAAGGTGGGAAATGGAGTTCATCAAGAACCTGACAAGCTTTCACAGCATGAAACACACAGAGTAGAGCCCTCCTACAACCAGACAGCGCTTAGGAAACTTTCCCCACCTGCAATCTTCGTTTCCGCTTCAAGCTGATAGTCCTCTCACGGGGACCTTGTGCAAGCGTACATGATGGGGAGGAATTTTAGGAGCAGAGGCAAGATAAAACTCCAGCTCCAAAAGCAACACAAAACTGCCTTAGCTGTGAGAAAATGCTTCCACAGTGTAACTAAAAAGAACCATCTTCGCTACACAGTTTGCACAATTTAAGTCATCACCCAACTGAGTCTATTCTAAGTGGTAAGGGTCACCTGGGGAAAAAAAATAAAATAAAGATGCAATAGCAATAACTACAGAACATACAAGGAAAAGCAGAGAGGAATCCCAGTACGTCCAGAACTCTACAATTCAACCTTTCTAACAAAATTAAGACAATGGCAAAATTGTGTTCCTATGGAACCTTGTTAGACCATCCTTTATAAGGATCCCAACTGTGCAGACTGTTTCTAGCTGTGCTTTTTTCCACCAAACGAAGTAAAGTTAGAGATTATTTTCTTTGGCAGATCTGCTAAAAAGTTGTCATAAGGCCAGCTATTTGTAAAACAGCCAAGAATGCTGAGAGTCGGGACTCCTGACTTCCAGTCCCATTTCTGTGGGGTAGCAGCTCTACTGGCTACAGCGTCAGTCCCCGCTCTTCGTTGTGCTGTTCAGCACACCAAGCCTGGTGGTGGCACGAGCCACTGTAGGTACGTGACACTTCCCTAGAGCTCTGCAAAAATAATGTATCTGCACTGCAGCCAGAACATACGAGCTTTGATGAGAAGGGTGATATTCTCGCCAACTTCATGCATCTCTCTGAAAGAAAAAATATAACACTAAAGCTTGTAGGAAAGAGTCTCTCCTTCCACCACCCAACCTTAGTCCTAGGAACTGTACAAACTTCAGCTTAAAGTTGTTTTGGTTTGGGGTTTTTTTTGGTGGATTTTTGTTTTGTTTTTTTGTTTCTTGGTTGGTTGGGGTTTTTTTTGGGGGGGAGGGGGGAAGCCAAGATACTTTGTGCCTACCTAAATGAGCTGATAGCTAAGTAACAAAGCTGCCTCATAAAGGAACGTACTGGACATCAAGACAAGACACAAATGGATGTCCTTGTGTCTTTGGTAGTGGTAGTGGTGAATCTTTCCCACTTTATGGACCCTTCATGTTTAGACCAACTGAGAAACTGCAAAAGGCACAGGTGTATTGAGTTTGTTAGCTTACTTTTCTCATCACTTTCCCTAGACCATCAAGGTACTGTCCAAGGACAGTCTATGGGCTGGAAACTACTGATCCGTGACATACTGCCTTCCCTCGCTGGATGGCATTTAACACCTTCCAACAATCTCCTTATCCTGATCTACAGACTGGCTTATGATACTATCATGACAACCACCAAAAAGAAATGCAGCATCTGAGATAGCCAGATACAGTAAGTGATATGCACAGGGTTTAAAAACCAAAACCACTGCCCAAAACATCTGTTGTCTTGGCAGGGGGGGTGGGGAGAAGAGGGTGAGGAAAACTTAACTATCTGTCTTAACTAGTTATCTAGAAAAAAAAAGTCCTGAAATGTAGACAGCTCCAGCTGAGGAAGTTATTTTTAAGAGTCAGTAAGTCTTTACAATTGGCAGGAAAACAAAGCTCTTTGTCAGCCTTCAAAAATTGTTTTGCCATAGCCATACACTGCATGAGGTAGCCTGTTTGTCCCAATCTTGCTTGACAGTGACATACTTCTTGACATCACCTGTGTACTCTGTACTACACAAACCCCAGGTGGATGAATATCAGAAAACTAAGGAATTCTGAGAGTCTGGAGTCCTCCAAAGTTTTTGACCATGTAAGAGTACAATCACTTCCCTACTCCTGCTGGCCATGCTACTTCTAATACAGGCCAGGATGCTGTTGGCCTTCTTGGTCACCTGGGCACACTGCTGAATGCGTTCAAGAAATAAATACATCCTCCAAACTGCTGAAATATGACTACTAAATTATGGTAATCACCACTTACTATTGCCCCCCAAATAATTTCTTTTAACACTGCCCTAACCAAGCTTGAGTCAATGCTGACAAACACTTCAGCTATTAAGTATCTCATGAGCTTTTAGATTTAGAGTGTTGCATAGAAATGTGAACACAGTATCAACACTACTTCACTTAGAGCTTCTTTCTCTACTGAATACCTCACCTGCCTGAGCTTTAAAAATGCCCTCACTACAGCTGCAGTTTGAATCCTTTTTCTATGGAAAACAAACTATGAAAGTACATATATAACTGTAACTTTATAGTCATGCTCCACTAAAAATGTCACTCCAGACAGGAACATGTAGTCACATTTGAACTTTTCCAGTTAAAAGCAGGCAGGGCCCATGTAACAGGCTAATCTGCGACTAAAGCAAAAGTAAAAAAAAGTAAAGTGCTAATTAACACTGCAGAAGCTGTGTTGGTTTGGTTATACCAACAACTCCTGATGGAGATGAGACTCCTAATAAGAAAAAAATAAAAATAAAAATTTATATATACAGTTAAACCCCTTCCTTAGATAACATATGTTGTACTAAAAAAAAAGGTGGGGGGGTTTTCCCCCCTCCTGGTCTAAACTGCAACTACTCACTGCTGATAAAGCTTTGTTCACTGGGTGTAGAAACAATTCCTACTTAACATATTAGGATATATTGATACCAGAAAAACAGCTTAGCCTACAGAATTGGAAAGATCTATTTCTTCTCTTTTTTTTTTTTCCACCTTATACAGCCTACGCAAAAAGTGGCTTACACACCACAGTTCTCCTTCACCTCTAGGACAACCAGATCTCACAACAATAGCATGATAGCTCAGCTCTAACTGGGGGCTGACTGCTCACCCATCACAAATGTACCCCAGCAGGCTCCCCGTGGCAGGGAAGCCAACATGTGAGAAAGCAGAGCCATTCTACAACTGCTGCTGTACCCCTTACCCCAGGGTTTTTCCTGGGGATCACTTTTACATGCTTTGTGTTTCCACTGCTGTGTGAAAGAAGAGAGAGATCTGGGCCAAGAGTGTGAAAAATTCTAATGGGGAGGGTGGATATAGCCCTGGATAAAAAAGGTTGGGGACTATCAGAGGTACAGTATTTACTCATCTATCGAGAAGCTACTGCAGCTGTCATGCTTCCCACCGAGCCTTCTCACCAACATAAATCAGAAGTGGAAGTGTTAGGAATGGCAGCTGGGCTAATAAAACAGATTTACAGCATTCATATAAACTGATGTTTTACTACAGTTGTGCCAAAGTGGAAGCAGCGCCCCACACCTTCAGGGAAGGGCTTCCATCCATTGCCAAGGACATGCAACTCCCAGATGCCCCCAGCTTCAGCAGAGCCAGCAAATGGTCCTGCGGGAGCAGGTCAGCAGTGCCGCAGAAAGCAGCGAGAGCACAGCTCTTCAGAAGAGCAACTCTGCCCTCTTATTTTTCAAAAATACTGAGAGATCTGAAAACTCAGGGAAAAATCTTTGCAGTTTGAGCCCGATTAACATCACTGGAGCTGTTTAGGTTTTGACTATAATGATAAAAAAAAAATATCTGCTATTACATTCTAGGTTTCAACTGAACTCTATCAAAAAGACACAATTGCAGGGCCTGGGTCTGGATCAAGTTTCTCCCACTGTTCAAGTGGATTTTTACTCAGTTTAGCAGATACTTCCATCATCCTATTAACAATTAAATCATCACCAGTATGCTAATTTACAATGCAAAATATGATCTTACCAGACAAAATTCTGCCTTTAATCTGGGTACGTGCAGACCAAAGCAAAACCAAAAACCTAGGGACTGATCCTATCATCAACAGCAACAAAACTGAGAATGCTCTCAGGTGCGTGGCAATATCTGAATCTCTGTGAGCAGTCCATTCAAAAAGTCATAAAACTAGGAAAGAATTCCTAAACAAGTACCTCAAGAAATTTAAGGGGAAAAAAAAATTAAATATCAGCATATAAAACCTAAAAGCACAATAATACAACTTAGTAAGACAAGGATAAATTTTAATTCCAGATTTCAGCTGCACAGATTATTAACTTTAAAAAAAAAATAACAAAACAAACAAGCTCAGAATATGAGAAGGAAGTAAAATTTTAGATTCACATCTTAAGCCAAGTGTCCAAAATGCAACAGATGAACTGTTTATCGCTCCCTGTGACACATATGATGTCTCAGGCGTAAGTCAGCACTGAAGGTTTGAAGTTTGGCAGCGTAAACCCAACACAAATCTTCCTACAGATTCCAGTGGGCTTTGAATCAGATGGGATACTTTTAAATTAAGAATTGCATTTTTGCTGGCTTAAAGTACTGCAATCCAAACAAAGGTGCTTTAAAGCTGAATTATGAGCTATTATTAAAATAAAAAAACAACTGAGTTAATTTTTCTGCAGTTTCTGAGATAGCACAGAGGAGAATCCCACATGAATACCAACACAGAAGGACTAAAGTGTAACATAGAAGAGAAAAAACTGGCCACAAAGCCTGTCAGATATGTGCCAGAAACACACTGGTTTTCCTAAGTAGCTCACTCAATTTAATTAAGAATTATATCACTTTCACCATCTTCCATAAGAATGAGACAAATCACCCACTAACTTCAGTTCAGATGTCCATCTACTCTCTTTACTTTGTAAATGCCTAGCTTTGAAATTTTGCAGAGCTGAAATACAAGGGAACATACAGGGGAAAAGACAGTAGAAAAAGCAGACTATCAATGCACTCTATAAACTTTTGCCATGCACTCACGCAGCAGAACTCAAGAGCTGTTAAAAACGCCTCCCTTGTGAGCCCATCACAAGCACTCAAAGTGGGTCCTAAAGGTGCAGCTCTGTTCAGCTGCTTCATTCAAAATACTACAAGTTTTCAGCTCCACTAAAATTAAAAATAAGCTCTTGAGTTTTGGGGTCGGGGTTTTACTTAGGACTTAACTAGGTAGTTTTCAAGGGCAGCTTAACTTGAATAAATAAATTCATATTCATGAGCTATATAATACAGACTCAAGCTGTGTCTGTCAAGACTTCCAATAACTTCAGTGCAAGATTGCCAAGTCACAATCATGTAAAACTGGTCTAGTCCTTGTTATTTTTACAGGATCTTAATTGATCAATAGCCTGGGATGAGTGCAATCTCTGTTTATCTACAAACCATCTATGAGATAAAAGACTCCTTCTCTCCGCCAGCTCACCTGTTGTCAAGACATTAAGTCTAAAAGAGTTTGGGCCTTTTTTTCCTCATCTCATTTAATGACTCTGGAAACATCAAACCAGCTACATCTAGCTCCCTAAAAGCCTGCTTAGATAAGTACCTTTATTTAAGGTAATAATAATCTGGACATTGTAGCATATGCTGTTCCTAAGAAATGACAGAAAGCATACTTGACTATAGCAGGAGCGGGCCCCCAAGGGCAGAAGGCACAAAGGAACCCTCTTTAACTATTTCTGGCCAAATATCTTCCCACAAGGCTTTCAACAACAAAGTTTCTCTCTGAAAACGGATTTGTCTGTGCCACAGCTCAATTAGTGGATGTCAACTTACAACAAGCTGCAGAACCGGGCCATGCTCTCACCACTTCTCTGACTCAGAGAAATCACTCTCGAGCTCAAGACGGGCCTCACCCTTACATTTCTTTGTCGACTTTCCAGCCTTTAACAGAAGACAGCCTCTCAGCTCCACTAACGACTCCAAGTTAAAAACTTTTGTAAGACTGACATATTTTTCATGTATTGCACTGTCCGTTAGTACATTTATTTATGCAGTCTTATAAGAATCCATGAATTCTATAGCGCACCTTAGAAATGATGCCTGGCTGCAGTCACTTTCCTTTCACCCTCCAGCACAACCAAATCTGCAGCTGTGCAAAGTTGCAGACGTGACCTTTACAAAAGACCGCTATTGTCCCCCAAACTTAAAAAGCCGAATTAAAAACACCCAGTTCAAGTAACTTGTTCACCTAAACAGACAAAAAGCAAAGCCAACATTTCCACTTTTGCACTCTGAATCACTACTTTTGACAAGTGAACTTGTAAGCTCCCACCTGACAGTTCGACTAAAGCATGCCCGGGACAGCTTCACACAGACCGGCCCTCCACAGCCCCGCGCCAACGGGGTCGAGCACCGCAGCCTCCCCTTGCCGAAGGACCGAACGAAGACCTTACTATAAATGACAGCTGGAAAACAGCCAGGAAAACGGGGACGACGATACCGGCTCACACAGTTGGTGCCAGACAGCCCCGGGACACCGCGTCCCACCCTACCGCTCCGCTCCCACAGCTGCCGCTTGTCCCCGTCTACCTCACTCACGGGTCCCCGGTGGCTACCCGCACCGGCGCCCGCCACTTCTCCTCAGCAGAGAGCGGGGAGAACCCAAAAGGACCCCACGCCCGCCGCACCAAGCATCGCTTGGCAGGAGCCACCCGGTACCCGCCGGCGTCGAGGCAGGGCGGCCCGGGGCGCGCAGGGGGCTGGCAGCCTCTGCCGCCGCGGCGAGGCCAGTCGAGCGCGTCTGGAAGGCAACGGCGAGGGCAGCGCCACCTCGTCCCCGCACGCTGCCGCGTCCCGGAGCCGGGCCCGCCGTCGTCCTGGCCCGGCCCGGCCCGTTATTCCGCTGACCGGGCAGCGGAGGGGCGCTGGCAGCGGCAGGACCACCCCCGCCCGGCGCCGAGCGGCGCTGAGGGGGGGGGCTCCACTAGCTCCCACCCCTCCGGGAGTTTTAAAGGGGCAGCGCGCCCGCCGCGGGCCCCGCGCTGCGCTCCACCGCTGGCGGAGCCTTTCGGCCGGGGGGGTGCCCCGCGGGAGGGCGGCGGCGGGGCCGGTCCCACCG
>WUAM01000164.1:1995197-2005939 GCA_024336885.1 Actenoides hombroni | reverse complement strand
ATCAACACCCTCCAGCTCCCAGTACTGCAGCATGAGGGCTGGATGGGGAAAAGTAGCTCAGCCAGACCCACTACAATCACAAACATTCCTTTCTGTAGACAATTACCTGTGTTGCCTCAGTGCTATGATGCTTTATTTCTGATTTATAGATTTTGCAAACAAGATGAAATAAAGAATAACAGGGGAACATAAAGAAACGTGGAGGTAAACGATATATGTGAAGAGATTTCTCTGCATGGAGCAGTTAAGAGATACCCCTTCTCCACCTTTATTGACCCACCTAAAGAAACATGGACATGCAAGGCCCAGAGTGGTGGATATAAACAGCTATGAACATCTGAATGTTGTCTTCACTTGAAGAACTATTATTTCAGTGTTTGACTATATGGATTTTCTTTGTCTCTATGGATGATGTAATTTTCAGTTATGCTGACCAGAAGGTACATGCTGCACCATCTCCATAAAGGGCTTTTTTATTCTGAGAGTAAACCTGTAGAATCGTTTTCCCTTTCACATAACTTATGCTACCATGGAGACTTGGTTCCACTGACAACAGTAAAATAAAACCCAGTTAAAACAGCAACATCACACAATCACATGAGAGATGATTACCACAGAAAGTGAAGACTTTTCAGGCAATCTATTCACACAGAAATTTCTAATGCTACCTACATCCGCAACCCAGCATGCATTTGGTCACACGTAACTACCTGCATTCAAAGGGAGCTTCTCACCTTTTCTTCATTACACATCCTAGGAACACAATTTCTCTACAACTGAAGATACAACCCAGAATGATTCAACAAGAACTAAAATATTTGACTACTAACTTGAAATTCATGCCATATTAAAAGCCTTCTCTGTTACTTGATCCAGAAAATGAATACCAACATGAAGTCTTCTGACAGTACTTCAAAGAATCATGTATTTTCCTTCATGACTCTAATGAATATCCTCTCTCCATCCCCATCCACTTAAGACTAAAATTTTAAAACGAAGCAGTGTTTATCAAAAGTGAAAGACAAAACATGTTGCATCCCATTTTTACAGTACCAAAAGCCTCTACCGAGATGTTTGGTTTTGTTGTTTTTTTTAAAAAGCACAAAAGCTCAAAATAAAAAATTGGCAACCTTCTATTAGGATAGTGTTACGGCAATTAACCTGAAGACGTGTCAAAGAATTGCCTTTAGTAAAACTCCAACCCCAAAGTCCGCTAAGGTCTATAAAAATACCTTAAGCTGCTCTACAGGCTGACACTGAAGAATGTGCTCCCAAATCCTACCCTTTCCCCATCCCTCCCCTACTCGCTCACACCAGCATTAGTTGCCTGTTCTGACTGAAAACTGCCACTCCCTCCTTCCATCCCTGCCAAAAAGGTCAGCATGCAGTGGGATTGCCAACACAGCTGTGGAGGGGAGCAGCGGGAAGGGGGCAGCAAGAAGAGGCTGATGAGGGCAGGAGAGGTGGGCTACATGGTTGCACAGCAGAAAGAGCAGCGCGTTTCTCATTGTGCAACAAGGCAAGAAAGACATTTCCAGGATAGAGTAGACAGGGGTGTCTACAATGAGACAGGTCTTGTGGTCAATGTGAAAATCTGATTAAAACCAGCAGGAAAGGCAACTTTAATGAAGATGGAGCAGCAGCCTGTTCCTTCCTCCGAGGTCAAAATAGTTTATTATTATTAATATCACTAATAAATGAGCATAAAAGCATGAAGGGACAAACTTATGCAGCAGAAACTCCTAATATATAAAGTGGAAACTGAGCTGTTCCTCCAGGTGAATGGTTGAAAGATTGGGAGCTGGCAAGCCAAGGCACAGCAGGGTACACCACGAGCTTAAATCCAGAACCCATTTGTTATCTGTACTCTACCATGGAGAAAACATGTCCCAACAAAGCAATGCCCTAGAAGAAGCACTTGAACAACCATGACGTCACTCAAGTAACTATCTGTTATTAACTATCACTATGAGACAGCTAGTTGAGCCCCATTTCAACTTCTCACACCATTTAGCACGTAGACCTCTATGATATGTCCATCAAACACAGGGTTTTTTACTTACTATTTGTTCCAGCAGCCTCTGCTTGCTCTTCAGGTGGTTCTTGGAGGGATGAAGCCACCTCTGGCTGCTGCCCATTCAGCTCCTGTGGTGCTGTAACAGTTTCTGGCTGCTGTGGCTCCTGTGATGGGGCATCACACTTCAAATTGTCTTCATTAATATCAGGTACTGTCAAACTTGCATCTAAAACCTGCATAGTCAAGTATTGGTTGAAGGATGGTAGGGAAGAAAAAAGACAGAAGGGAAAAAAAAAGAAAAGAGAGAGAAACATCAGAATTGGGCCATTTCCACATCCTCCCCAGCATATTGTTCTTTCTTTCACATTTTGCATAAATACATAGAAGCATTTTGGGAAATAAATACATTTGTGCTTCTGTGTAGGATTCATCCTTTTCAAAATTAACAACTTTGATTTATGAAAGTACTTCTGTGAGAAAAAAACAATCAAACAAAAAAACCCCAAACCAACAAACACACATACAAAAAAAACAAACAAAAAAACCCCAACCAACCAAACAACACAAAAAACCCCAGCTAAAGACTAAACATGATCCAGGGCTATTTATTTTACTGTTCTCCCACATGAAATATATGGAAGAAGGAAGTCTTACAGACAATGGCCTACAGCCTTGTGTAGAAATTGGTTTCAAGCATGAAATGTGAATCTAGCTGATGGAAAGATATTTTCATTTTTCAAAGTGTCTGGCACAATTGCTCTGATATATGCATGAATCATACCTACATTACAACCTTTGGTATTGCTGCTCTGCTGATGCGCATATCTTATCATCATACACAATACAACAACTACAAAGAAGCTGAACTATTCAGGACAGAAAGCACAACAAATATATATATATATAAATCCCATGATGAAATCTACTGAAAAGTAGATTAAAACTAGAATTTTGGGGCCTTAGTTATTAGGCAGAGATTATTCTTACAGGGGGAAAAAACCTCTGCAATTCTTTGGGACTCCACACTCTAGTATTTGAAATATTTTGTCTAGAGTTGCTAATGTGTAAAAAAAAGTAACCTCTTTTTTAGCTTCTACATTTGATACATTTTAATTATTTTCTGAATTTATATTGTCTTGCCATGTAAGATACCTTCATAAGCATATTTTAATTTAAAAAGTATAAAATGTGTTCTGGCCTTAAAAAAATATTTCCTTATCCTGTAATTGTTTAATTAACTAGCTTTCCAACCGACTGTACTACCTTTCAACAGAAGCCATGTCAACTAATTAACCACATCTTAAATCTCTATTCCTGAAGTTCCTCTGGTAGAACAGCAAACCTTAATTACATCTCATTGTCTTATTACTCATCTGTACTCCCAAAATACTGCCATTGAAGCCCTGTTAATTAAGCAAAGGAACCACAGATACATTACACTGTAAGATGGGATGTAACATCCAAACACTTGAAGAGCCAAACTGGGATCAGAAAGATGCCATGTTTCTGACGACTCTCTTCCAAAAGCCGCCAAAACAAACTTCTGAAGGGGGAGACCCATTTATTTATTTTTATCAGCATTTAGCCCAGCACAAGGGAATTTCAAATCAACATACACAGAGCTGGGCAGACGCCTTTCCTCTTATCATTCAACGCCCTTTTCATGCTCCGGGCAGGATGCTAAAGAAGCGCCATAGCCCCACTCTCAGAGGTAACGAAGTGTGCATTCAGGTTCCCAGTTTTCAGTTCAGAAGCCCTTAATTAAGCCAAATTGTTTCCACCCGGTGCTGCTGCGCTCCTCAAAGCTGCCTTTCACAGCCACATCAGCCACCTCATGCAAAAGGACCCCATTCTCCTCTCCTGCCAATACCACAGATGGAATAATTTGGCTGCAGAGTTTTCACATGCTGAGACCAGATATTAAATAGAAGAAATACGGAATGGCTCAACACTCAGATTACATTCCCACTTCTCACATCATCCTTCTCATAAATCTAAAACACAGGAAGTCAGGAGGAATAAAAATGCCACACCATGGAAAAAAAAAAAAAAAAAGGAAGAAAGCATGTAAACTCTGGGAGGCTCTTCTGCAGTTGCACAGGTCATTAACTGAATGGTAGTTAGTAATTAAAGACCAGCAACAAATAGACACAGAAAATAACAACCTAATTACTAAGGACTTTTAAGATTCTTCAAGCAAATTTCTTGAAGGATGATTTTTTTATATTTTTTAATATTAATACATTTTCCTCATTCATTCCTGTAAGACAACTGCTAATTCTGCAAATAGAAGAACAACCTTAACTTTACTCGCGCTAAAGACACTTGGCTATCTGAACACCAAACGATGGAGGGATATTTCAAGATGACATCCTCAGAATTAGCACCAACAATTCTTTGAAGTCACAAGAAAGGTAACAGCATTGAATATCTTAGCACTCCTCACTTAATTCAAAGCTTTTCTTGCCTTTCCTTCCAAACCTCCCCCAGTTAGTAAACCAGAGTTATATGAGCTATAGCTAGAGTCATGTACAGACATACACATACATAAAAGTCTACCATTTGCCCAAGAGCCTAATACAGACCTGTGGACTCTGCACGGAAATAAGGTAATGTGAAGGAAGACTCAAGAGTATCTTTTTTTTTTTTTTTGGCAGAGGGTGGGGGGAGTTTTCTGTTCTGAGAAAAGTTGCTCAGACTCTTTATGAGGGTCAGCTCAGTCTGTTCCATTACATTAGTCCTCAAAAGAAACTAATTTCAATTTTCACTGACATTAACTGCTTTATTTCTCTGAAGGGATCTAAACCACAGTTTAGTCCAATTATGTCTACTTTAGTGAGCTGTGGTCTTAATTCCATCGAGAACAGTTGTAAACCTTGGAACAAATATAAAGTCAAAGTTTAGAGAGAGGGGTGAAAAACCTTAAAGACAAAATTAATGGTAGTAGGAATCTCATTATTCAGCTCTGTGTATTTATCTACAGGTAATGAGACATCACAGCTGGCAGGTTTATCAACATTTATCAGGTTTCTTTTGCATGCATTCATCACTCTCCTTCGATTATTAATTAATTTATGATGTGTTGTCTCATAAATACAAGAGACCAAAGACAACTGGTTATCCAGTTCACTGATCCTTCACCTTCTTCATTCCCAAGACAAAGGGCCATCAGTGAAGCAACACTTCAGCTTCTGTCATGTCACTACTATACATCACGCACTTATTTTCTAAGAATTCTCTCACATACACCACAAAGGTGGAAGCAAATAGCAGACACACAGCTCATGAGACTAAAATGCATAGGGCTTGTTGCTCATGTCACTCTAACCAACAGCAGCGTTTGCTCCATTTTGCTTATTGTGTTAGGTCCAACTTTTGGACCCCATTGAATGCATACAAAATACAAAATGTATAAAGAAAACTAACACAAAGCATTACATGAGATATGGATGAACAGCAGGTCCATGATCTCTCACTGTACATTATTACCATATGCTTCATTCATGCACTATTCTGGAGGCTCTAGCAGGACCCAGCTTCTTCCCCCACCAGCAATCACCACCATTCCCAACATTCTTTGTACCAGACCCAAATCATTCCAGGGATTCCTCACACCAGGCCCAAACACACCAGGGTTAATTTTGCCTCATTCTGTTAATCCTGCTACACTGATTCTCCATTAGATTACTAAAATAGCCAGATCCAGCTGTCTGAACAACTGAGCAAACTAACGTAATGGTCTCTAATATTTTCCCTGAAGCTCGACTTTGAAACTTTGGGAAAGTTTGCAGCACTGTTGGTCTGCGCAGGGAGTCTGCTCTTAACACACGCTGCTTCATTAAAAAGATCTTCAAACAGCAACATTTGGAAAAAAATCCTGAATTTAGATCATTCCAACTCTCTGTTCACAGCAGTTTGTCTTGTTTTGCGTTAGGCTAAGGCATTAGAAGTTCATAGAACACTGCAAATTCCAGGTGGAGAAAACATAAACCCCTTACTTTATAAAGGCACATAACAGCACACTTAATTTCAGTATCTTATTTCTGGGTAATATCTCCTGCAAAGTCAAAAGCCTTCTCCTTAGCTTTCATTCCATCAGATCTATCCTCTTCTGTCCCAACTCTCAGCCTGGCTTCCTTGTGACGCCTCCTTATAGATTACCCTCAAAATCCACATGGTTAAACAAAACCATCAGTTTTTGCTCCCAAAGCATCTCTGTGATCTCTTTTTGCAAACTGTGAAGGAAGCATTATTCATAATGTGTCATTCTGGTCCATATGTTAAGCTTGATCCAACTTGAGCTCCTTTCCAGGTCTCACATCTTTCAGCTCTTTCTGCATAGCAGTCCTCAAACACCACCCTACCTCAGCATTCACATAGGTACAGCTCATCCAGATGCTAAGGATCAGTTAGAACAAGGACTGAGCACAAAGCAAGTTACTCCCGCTTTCAGTAACAACCATGGCTTGCATTTCCAGCCAGGACTTTCAAAGACCTGACACTCCTCTTTGCATCTCTTTAGTCTCTATCACATCAAACACAAGTTAATTGCCTTAGCTTTCAAAGTGCCAGGACACTCCCTCTACCACATCCCCCCCTTATCTCCTATATGATTAGGGGGTTATTTCACGCTTTTGGTGGATCCATGACACCAATTTCCATTGTGCATGTTTTCAATTAGACATTTTTACGCTTTCTCCCCAGTCACCCCACAGGCATGGGCGGACCTCCAAACCTTACCACCAAACTACATCAGTTTCTTCCCGCTTGGAAGAGAAGTGCTTAAAGGGAACCAGACTTTGTTGAACCAGAAGGACCCTGCAGCTTTATCATTCAGACCAAATGCCTCAAACTGTGACTCTTAAGAGATGCAGCCTAGGGACTTCCCTTTGCTACTTGATTAAGCTTAGTTTTAACATTGCTCGTGTATTATTTTCAGGCTGACTCAGCTCCCTCACCAGAACGCAGTTGTTTAAACAGCAGATGTAAGTCTGTCCCAGCTGTTATTTGTCAGGCACTCAGACAATAAGCCACTCTGACATCTCAGCTGGTAACCTCTTTAGAAGAGACAGTTCCAAATATTTACTGTCTAGCAGACACTTGCTCTCATTACAACGCAGGTAGCATAATCAAGTTACTACTCAGAAATGGGAACCATCCTGAAAACACCATTTGAACAACTCACTGCTCTTGAGTGGGGGCCCTCAAACGTGAGCAAGCCAGGAATTCACCACATAACATTTGAAAGCCATCAATCCCCATAAAAGATTATCTCTGCCAAACCTAGATTTTGCCAAAAGAATAGCTTACGAGCATGCCAGTATTTTTCCAGATTGTCTCTTTAGAAGTTTCCCTACACTGTTTCAGGTAGCTGTTCCAACACAGCTCTACTCTCTCAGAAGGGCTGCAAAAAGAAACCTATTAAAACTGGTATCTTTATTTTCTTTAGAAGCTCATAATGGGTGGGTGATGGCAATTGCTTTAGCTGAGATGTTGGTAGGATGACGCAGCAATCCTTGCATTGCCCACGTGACTCATAGTTGCTTTACATCCCATGGGACCTTGGAGGGCATCACTGTGGAGGGCAGCTTGCTGGCATCTGTCACGGTTTAGGGTCAGGGCAGCCACTCAGGGGGAGAATATGATCTGTTCTCACTCAAACCAGGACAGCATCTTTTTCCAGCTCTCCCTGATGCTCAGCATCCAAATGGGAAGCCAGGTGAGAGGCGTGTCACTGCTATCAACAGAGAGGGAGCTCACAAGATGGAGATGCCCAAACCAATCTAGCCATGTTCTGTCACCAACAGAAGCATCACCTGGCTCCCTGGCCAATCCTGATCACAAGGTCCTGCCTATGGCCCTGCACCTGCTCCTTCTGCTGTTCAAGTCCAGAAGTAAACACATCTAAATCAGCAGAGGATGACCTTGGCAAAGAACTGAACAGCTTTCTAGGGCACTAGCTCCTTCAACAAACTTGCTCAGTGCCAGAAGCAGTGAAGGGGAAGCTGCAGGTGCTCCCAGGAGCAGGCAGGAGCACAGCACCCATCCCATCAGACCCCTCAAAGTTTTTGTCAGTCCAGGATACTCGAGGTTTGTCTGGTCTCCTCTGGGAGACTCAGAAGATTTTTTTTCCTACTATTATTACTGAAATCCGTTAAATCCACCTCACACCAAGCTTCAGGCCTCTGTGCTGGTCAGGGCACTCTGATGGAAATGCTTCATAAGCAGACAGGGTCTACCAGCTCACTGCCACCAACAAGGAGCTTTTTCATTTCTTCTTCTCTCCTGCTGCAAGATGATTGCTTGTCCCGGTCTAGGTCTCACCTGGGTGTCATAGCAGTCAAATGAATTCACTAATACATCAGGAAACTGGCCCAGGAAATTTCATATCATTTCATACTCATCTGTATTCCCAAAATTTCCTGAAGGGTTACAGAGCTTTAACCTGTGTACAGAAAGGCAAAGTAAGGACCAGATACAGTGCAAAGTGGGACTGCACCATATCAAGGGCAAGACAGGGAAGAGGGATAGGGGAGAAAGAAAGGGTGGAGGGAAAGAGTACTCCTGCTCAAACAGCAAGGAGATAACTCCATCAGATATAGCAGCCTTCTGTGGGACTACACTCTGTCCCTTGATTTCAACAGGACTTTGGGTGTTGATTCACAAATCTGATTAATTCAAATTGGGCATAGGAATAGATTAGTACCTTCAGGACCTGTCATGTTCTCCCACAAAAAGGGGCTTCCCAAAGTGGGGTGGCTATGCAAGATAAGGAAAGCTCTTCTACTGCCAGAGCTTAAGACTTGTCTGCTACAGTAAAAAACCTCAGCAGTTTCCAGTCTTAGTAACATGGGAGCTCTGGAGCTGCTTTTTGTGTAATTCACCAGCAGCTTGTGAAAGAATGGGGTGAAGAGCTGAGGTCCTAACCTGTTGAGTCCACATTTAACCTGCAGTGCTCGTGAGCCAACACCCAACGGCTCCTAAATACCTCTCACACTGTAGAACAAGTGCTTTACCAGGTCTCTCTCATCTCCTGGGCCGCAGAAGTGAGAAACACTGAAACATCCACTCCTCCCTCCAGTAACCAGGACAACTCAAAAGCTGGTATCTGGCCAAAGAGTCACATGTGAATAACACAACACCTTAAAGACCATAAATTTGGCCATTTCTAGAAGAAAAGGTAAAGAGATTTTTTCATCTTGTACAAGATAACTACGTCATGAAAAAACTTGATTAAATATTTTGAGGAATTTCAAGTTACAAAAAAGCACAACTGCTGTGAGATTTTTTTAAACTGTATTAAACTGGTGGCCTAGACAATTTATTTGTGACCGACCTGCCAAGGTTCACTCAAGTTGGACTCCGTTAAAGTCAGTTTTCAAGATTTTTCTTCTGCAAGAGGGGGTTGTGGTAAGTGTTTTAATTTGGAAAGTGCAAGAAACAAGACCATCCTTCAAAATGTCCCCATTGTATCTTCTACCTGCAAACAGATTAGCTCATCGACAGATTTCTCCTGGGGCATTGCTAGATCTGGCAATTTTCAAATTCAAAGGGTTGAAAGGAACGTCAGTAAAAAACTGTGTCACAAATCTGCATGAAATTACCTTATTGGAGTAAGAACAGACTATATGAGATACAAAAAAAAGGATGACCAAACTTTTTTCTTTTTTAATGGAAGGCAAAAATAGCTGTTTTAGAAGAACAGTAGTAACACGACTCCTTAAAGCTGTGAAATGATAAAATAAATGCTCCACTTTTAAACAGTTCCACTTAAATAACAAGTTAAAAATCTATTAGGAAACATTTTTTCCTAAAGTGAAGACCTAAACCACAGCACTAATAATAATCTGTAATTAAGAATAGCATCAATGGCATTCTCTTTTTTGGGTCTTAGTTCCCATAAATGGATAAATAGGGCTATGAATATTCTGTCCCTTCTTCAAAGTCATATTGTCTTAATTTTTAAATCATCACAGTAGCCAAATGCTTGCCTCTATAAATCCAGTCATATCTAAATTTCAGCATCTGAATTGTAAAATTGCCTCACACAACTGCTAAATATCTTGTTAACCAACACCAATTCCTAATGCTTATTTTGATAAAAAGAAAATAAAATAAATCTCAGTTAAAGTTCATTCTCAATGTGGTTTTCAAATCTGTCAAAACATGCACAAGGTCTAGTGGCAGCCAGGAACTATGGGAAATTCAACTTGAAAGTTAAATCCGAACCACAAGGTCAAAGAAACAAAGTCATAACCAGTTCTCAAGCTCAAACACACCCACGCACCAGCTACAGAAACTTCTGAGTATCTCTGCTCCGAGGTCCCAAACTCTTGAAGAGCTTGAAGAAGGTGATTTCGGTATTACGTGCTATTCTTTCTCTCGTAACAAACTAACGACAAAGCAAGGCTGTGTAAACACACAGATGCACATAACCGCCCTTTCAGTCCCAGAATCCCCCAAAAGCTCCTATTCCAGAGGGTTAAATAGGTTCATTCATAATCTATTTTTAAACACCAGACATGTTTGAAAAGAATTTCTTTCAATTCTTCAACGTCTTTATTAAAAATAACACATACCTAGAGCTCCTTTACTCCCTACTGGCTGAGACTTAGCGAGTCACTCCCCTTCCCCCCGTGTCGTGTCGTGTGTCCCGTCCCCCCGCCCCCCCCCGCGCGGTGTGGCACCAGGGGGCGGGAAAACCAAGGGGCCGCGGCCCACGCCG
>WUAM01000164.1:1977844-1993552 GCA_024336885.1 Actenoides hombroni | reverse complement strand
GAATCAAGAAAGGTTCAACTCTGCTAAAATATGACGGAAATACGTGCCATCAGTTTTAAGCACCAAAACTACAAGAAATGGGCCTGTCTGTGAGAAGGACGTCCAGATTTCAGATGATGCAGAAAACTAGGGTCCACGTCTTAGGTAACTTTGGAGATAAAAGACTGGATAAATCTGTGCCAGATTACATGGCATAAGCAAGCAAAGCAAAGAACACGGTAGTTTCTCCCCTAGCCCACAACACAAAGCTTCTCCCATGACACAAAAGCAGGACCAATGTGTACATAGGCTTGCTCTTATCCAGTACTTTCCAAAGGCGTTAGCAGGTATATAACACGTATATTAAAATAAACCAACCACAACATGCCAAATGAGTAGCAAACAGATCCATTCACTGTTCTTCACCATGAGTATGAAATCTTTTTTTCTAAACATGTACATGTATCTATCCCTCATGGGTTCATGGTTAAAATCAGGTATGATCTGAAGAGTTTGTAGTATATACTATAGAACCATATACAAATTCCTTTAGAACATTTAAACCAGTCTTTCACCCACCGAAACACTGGTTCATTCAGAGGGGGGGAAAAAAAAATCAAAAAAATCTAAGAAATCCATTCTATAAATTGCCCAATCTCTGCACACTGGTCAGGTTTTTTTCCCTAAAAAAAACCCTGAAACATATCACATCTGTGACTGAAAAATCCCATGCAGAAACTTCCCCTAACCGAGAACCTACCAGAGTTGCTGGTGTCCCTCAGAACAAAACTGCTGTCCCTGATCATGCAAATGGAATCAACATCTCCCCCTTTCTGCTTGGTCTTGCTTATTTTCAGATCAGCCTTTTTTCTTGTATGTGTGCACCTGTGTCACAGCAGAAGCACATTGTCCTAAAGTCATTTCATTATTTGTTCTTGGTCTTCAGTAAGTTAGTATCGGGACATTTGTTTTCCAGGAGAGCAGCAACAGTAAGAAGTGAGTGAAAATCAATTGTGTGGTCACCTGGTTCAGAGAGGTGGAAACAAAACCCACTGAAAGTGATGGTTAACCCTAGGCTTTGCCAGGCCAGAGCTGCCAGGAAGCTGCATGTCAAAGGACAGAGTACTTTGGTCCTCACTGCAGAAGTAGTATCTAACAGTCTTTGGCCTCCAGGCAGTATTTAAAGCCAGAGACCTGAGGTACCCAGAAGCTACAGAAGAGCCACAGGTCTAAGCTTTCAGTAGTGTCTAACTAAATCTTTGTAGAAGAACTTCCGCATAGTTACTGGATCACCCATCAGCCAGCACCCAAAACAGGGGAGTGAGGAGCCCTTTGCCAGCCTTTCATCCTTTGATGTCCATCTCTCTGGTGGCGGAAGAGTGGTCACCACCTTCATTTCCCACCAAATCCGCTTGGTCCCTGCCTTCAACTGCTCCTTTCCAAGCACTGCTGAGCACTGAGGCCAGCCTGGCTGCTGCAGGGCCATCTTGGGTTCCCCTTCAGCCTTGAACCCTGGGCACACATGTCTTAAGGATTTTGGGAAGGAGCGGGCCAGCCGTGGGACTCAGTGGCACATGAAGCAGCCAGAAACAGCACGGGTGGTGGGAGGGGAGATCAGGGATTTGTGAGGAAGTTTCTCAGTAAGGGAAATGTAGTGTATTTCAAAGTCTGTGCTATATTTTCTCTTTTCACTGCTTATTGACCACAAAATGCTTTCTTTGTAAGCAGCTAGAACACAGCCTTCTTCCTCCCATCTAAACTTACTATTTTAGCCCTTTTGCTCATGCCCAGCACCACTTGCTCTGTACCCAGCAGTCTCAGAGTACAGCTGCAAACACTGCAGCCAAGTGAGACACCCCCCCCCCCAATGCCCATTCACTGGTCATTCTCTGAATGCAGATTTCTTTCTTTCTGCTGGAACTCTTTGGCAACATCTATACAGTGAAATAAAATGAGCTGGGGACTGCTTTCTGGTTTAAAGGTCGAGCAGCGCAGCATGGCTTGTGTGTATGCACCTAACCTCTCCCCCCTCCAAACCATCACATTTCTGCAAACTTGTTGTGCAGGCAACCATGGGCCAGTGTCCTGGCCCTGTTTAATCCCTCGCATGGGCACAGTTTCCATCCCCTTTCCTTTTGCATTTATTTATTTATTTCCTTTTTTTCTCTTTCCCGGATTAAATATCGCATAGGGACTTTAAGAAAGATATCCAACATCTCCACTCTTGCCCAGAGGTCGGTCGGTTCTCTTTTCACCTCTGATGATACTATGGACCCATCCTGTACAGAGGGAATCACAATGAATGACAGGTCTGACTCTGGCATGTGTCGGCCTGTGTTTCTCTATCTTCTGCCTGTGTGCTAGAGCAGTTATTGTCCAGACCTTTGCCTGAAATATTGCAACTGCCTCTTGCTATATCAAAGTGTTTTACAGGCACAGAGTCTGTTTCTCCCGACAGTCTTTCCAGTGGAGTCACATATGCTTCAGATGATCTTCTTCCTAAGTCACCAAGTGTTGGCACTGAGGCAAGAATATTCAAGCTATTAACAGAAGCATGCATGTGCACTTTTTAGGATGAAACTGAGGAAGCCAAAAAGATAATAATTAAAGCACTACTGGCATGTTATCTAGACCTATTTCCAGTGAAGTATCTTTGAGGAAACTCCTACTAAGAGGTCCAAGCACAGACCTTCTGAATGGCAGGCCAAACTTCTAGCATTGCAGCTAGCATATGTCTGCTTTCACAATTAGTTTTAACATAAAGATTCTGTGGACAGGGATTAATTTATTTACTTTTAAAAATTGCTGCTTTTCCAAAAGGATTTATAATTGATGTTACTGGTTCTGATGCATTTGTAAAGAAGAGATGAACCATGTGTTTCAGCCTGTGTTGGTCAAACATTTTCCTGCTCTCTTGTGCTCCGTTCATGGTTTTCCCTATCCACTCCTTGCAGTCTTAACTCATGGTCCCTGCAATGAGCACGAGCTTTGCTGCTGCCACCCACTCCAGCTGCACCTGAGGAGCAGTGGGGAGGATGGGGAGTTGGTGATAAGGTGGGGATGGGAGGGCTGGTCCCCAGCATCTGTGATGGAGAATGAGTCTACCTGCCCAGCCTGCATGCCACGGGGGCTCCCCGTATCTGATCCAGGCAGTCTGTTCACAGGTTTCTGGAAGACGGTGGCTGGGAGCACTGGCAGCTGCATGGAGGCCTGTTTACACGAACACTCCTGCTGCTTTTATCAGTGGTGGAGCTGCACTTGGATATTTTTGGCATAAAAGCTGAGTGGAAACATATCATGTAAGTGTTCTTAAAATGGGAAGCTCTTAAGAACATACCTTAGATCTGGTTAGAGAGTATAGTGCTCTGACTTCACCTCAGCTGTATTTACCAGCTTTCTTCAGCTTTTTTTCCCCTTTTTTTGTCCAGTTTTGATAGGAAATCCCAAGACGCTGTTAGAAATAAATGCATATGCCTAAGAAGCCAATATGTATCAGCCTAACAAAATACTGACGAGTGTAAAAGGAAGAAAATGACAAAAATAGCCATGTAAAAATAGTCTGCTTAGAAGCCGCATTGATAAGGCCATAGGAAGAAACAACAAGAAAGGAATAAATTTTGCAAATTTAGCTGGGAGAAAACCCTTTCCTTACTTCCCAGGAGCTAACATACGCCAGAAAAATCACACTGATAAACAAAACAAACAGAACCTCTAAATCTAATATGTCCACGTCACAGAGGTGATCTGCATCAGAAAAGACCTATTCATGGATAAAGGTGCACATCTGTGCAATTTAAAAAAAACTAATGCTAGTAGCAGACATTGACTTTCAGTCTTGAATTTGATGATTTCAGTAAAGACCATACATTTGAATAACAAGTGTGTCATCCAGTGCATGGCTGCACATTACTGCAGAACCCAGACACTACTGTTGGACATCCCAGAGAGATTTCAGGAGAGGCAGACCCAGCCTGTGGTATAGTTTCTTTCTCACTACATCCTCACTTACCCTGCTCTTCCCAGGAGGTGTTGTACAAATACGTTAAGCTTCAGTAGTCCAACTGTCATCACCTGCCCGCAGGCAGTTCTTCACAGGCGCACAGGACAGGGCAAGAGACTGCAAAGGCCCATCCTGTTGGGAGTTTGGCTGAAGAGATGCACAACATGGCCTGGTCACTGCCTAAATGATTCTGTCTCAGCTCTGTAAGAGCTCCGGTTGCTGGAGAGCCTCTGATCTGTCCATATCAAAATATTGGTGTTTCCAGGAGGCAATGTTTTGGTGTTCAAGCTTAAAAGAGACAGTGGCTGAAATTTTTTTCTTCAGTGGAAAAAAAAAAAAGAAAAGGCTTCATAAAGAATTTAAAAAAGAAGTACACTGTATGATTTTTCAGAGAAGGAAGCAGCTCAGAGGACTGTTTTATCATTACCCTATAATGTTGAGTGGTCTGCTTTTTTTCCCACTAAGGAGGGGAAAGCTACATCCAGGCTGTAGTTTAGTTTCATGTTATTAGTTTAGTAGTCATGCCTTTTAATAGGAAAATACATAACATGGTGTGTAGGTGCAAGGACAGTAGATCACCAGTGTGGACACCGGCTTACAGGCAAGCTGTGTTTTATCTGCAGCACAGATAAATGCATCTCACCCAAAAAGCTTTTCAGGCAGTGCTCTGAGGAAATTCCTCATCAAGGAAGGAATGCCCAGAGGAGAGATATAAAGAATTACAGAAGGTCCCTGTAATGCCATTACCCCATTGTCCCAGCAGCAAGTGAGTAAGACTCTTTTGTCTTCAGGAGGAAATCCCTGTGGCTTGGGACTGAGGGCACTGACTGTTTAGAAATGCCTTGGCACTACTGATGTTATCAAGAATGGCAGAGTTCAGAGATGGCAGGTGCTAAAACACCACTCTGAAAATTAAATTTGAATCTAGAGTAGGATCAGGGAAAAATTTAGGTTGGAAGAGAGCTCCAGAGGTCATCTAGTCCAAACTCTTGCTTAAAACAGGGCAAGCTTCAACCTTAGATGAGGCTGCTCAGGGCTTTGTTCAAGTGAGCTCTTGTTCCTTCTCATCTCTTGCCAGGGCCTGCCCTGTACGTGCACATCAGTAGGTGAAGAAAACACCTTCCCCCTGTTGCTGGCAGCAATACACTTCCAGCTTCTGCTGCTGAGGGACCCCCATCCTCCACAAGCTTGGGTATCATCCCAAGGTGTCCACCCTTTGCCAGTCAACCTAGAAGTCTCTGCCAAGCCTGTGTATTCCCATCTCCCCTCCCAAGGCCTGGTGCCATGAGCAGGCTGTACATCCCTAAGGAGGGACCACTACTGCCATCCTGATAGGCACCTGGTTTTGCCTACCACCAGGACAGCCATGTCCTCTCTCAGGAGCCCCATCCCATAAATAGGAAGCGGGATGTGAAGCTGCTCTGTGCACCTCTTCTGCCCCACAGACTACCTGTCCCCTGACAGTTTCTCATGACATTTTATGTATTGCTCCTGGTTGAGTCAGGAGACATTTGCAGTGTGGAAGCTGCATAGGCCATTTAATTCTTCCTCCCCACGCAGGGTCAATCAATTTGGGAAACCTCTGCAGCTGTTCATAGGAAATGGCAAATTTTTTTCTGGATCACAACACCAATAAGCAGAGCAGGAAAAGAAATGTAAAAGGAAACACGGAGACCATCAGGATCGTGTCTTGGTACTGTCACATTCTTCTCCCAGCTTGAGCAAACACTGTCCTGCTTTGCTAGTGCCTACCCAGAATGAAGCTGCAAGAATAATTTCCCTAGCTCGTTACCTTGACCTGTCTCATTGCAGCATTCCTCTGTCTCTCCATCAAGCATGATTTACTTGTCTTTGGCTTCCTCATCTAACCCACCATATTTATAATCTGTCTTTCAGTATTGATGGTGATCGCAGCTACCCACCTCCTTCATTTCCTTTTGAGATTTTCCAACAGGAGCCTCTATGCTTTGTCCTATGCTGCTCCCAATGCCTGGAGGCAGTGTCCTTCAAAACCTTCATTAAATCACCCCTTTGACATGTTTTCTACACAAAATGGGACAGCAGTTAGGTAGCGATGTGGCTGACCTATGATTACTGATTACTCAGCAACATTATATCCTTATTTCCTTGTATCCCTCTGTCAGCCTCTCTGAATGTATTGCAGACACATCAGATTTCACCTCTGAGAGTCACCCCTTTGCCCTGACTCCCTGCCTGCATGGTTTCCATCAGCCTCAGGCTGGCAGGGGGGGCATGGGACCAGAGGGGTCCTATGTCCCCATCATCCGGCAGGTTTCACTGGTGAGCCCCCTGCACCCAGGGACACAGAGCAATTGGGTGGTCCCCGGGTGGGCGATGCCTCCTCCCTTTCCTGAACTGGTGCACACGATCACTGAATTGGGGGAAGCTGCAAGATCTGCTGTTTCCGTTGCTTTGTAATGAGATTGTAAATACTCTGATGCAAGGAAAGTGCTTTTGTTCTGCCTGATATAATGCCGAATATAGGGGGGTCCGTCTATGACTTGATGTGCCTGTTTCTGCAGTAATACAGACAATAAATAGGCCTTAGCCATTCATAATTCATAATGTTTTGTCAGGAGCAATCAATAGAAATTTTAGGCTGGTCGCTTGACTGACAGAGTACAAAGCAGCACCCAAACTTTTAACCAGAAGCTTTTAACCTTCTGTCAGTGTGATCAAAAATAGGCTCACTTCCAGAAAAATAACCAGGAGAAAGATAGCCAGAAAGATAACCATCATCTTTCAGACTTCTAAATAATTCCCGAACTGGGACTCAAGCTCAAAGCGCTTTTAGCTCCTTTGTTGTCAAGGCGCATAAAAGAAATTACTGTTGCGGGAAGGAAGTGAGATGTAAAGAGAGCATAGATCATTTCTATTGTCCAGGTTGCGTCTTAGTCAATGTAGAAGAGGGCACTAGCACACCTGACAGTGGCAATAGGAACTATCTACAACCTTCATATGGCTCTGTGTATTAGTCTTTGAAAACAAGAAATAGAGAGATACTGGGGTGGAGACAGGAGTCTTTCTGTAAAGCATCATGTACAGATGTAAAATTTAGATCAACTTCTGTAGCTTTAACACACAAAAATGTAAAATGCTTTTCTCAATGGATCTCCACCTTTAAGAATTTATAACAATAGCAGCATGTTCTTGGTCAGTTCAGTACATGCTGTCTGCACTTCCATTTTAACAGCAGGGACAATGAAACAACTGGTGTTAGTTCTACAGGCAGCCAGGCTGCCAATGCACTTGAAGTGATCCTTGATAAGATTTCAAGTGAAAGAAGGCAAGAAAGACAGAGATAAAGAAGGCAAGGAAGCCTCCCCCACTGCAAATTCTTCAGGCTGACCTGTCAGCTTCTATGTTACTACATTTGGACTTGAATTTCTCACCAAGGTCAGAGTAGATTAGAAGCTGCCTTCATATCTGACAGAAATACTACTCCCCGGTGAACAGGACCATGTAGCTCCATCATCTTTAAGAGGAAAGAAAAGTTTGGTCTTCTCCAACCAGCAGTGCGGAGTGCACAGGGGCCTCACAGTGTTAACTCCAATCAGCACCAGTGGGTCATCTTCTCTCTGTAACCCCACATCCTCCCCCTCTCTCTTTGGATCTGAGCAGCAGACTTGAAAAGAACGACTGAAAATACCAGAAAAACACAGTGAGATTTGAAAGATTATATGATCATCTCATGATCACCAGCATTCATTACTTTTTATGCTGTTTGTGGGAAATATGTAATATTTTTTTTCTAAATCACCCTGAAAACACAACAGCAGAATTATGTGCAGCCAGGCAAGGGCTTCATTTCAGGAGTGACCTCAGGACTCACATTTCCTCTTGCCTGAAGCTCAATTCACATTTGTAGGGAACTTGCTCAGTGGGAGACATGTTTTTCTTAAATGTTCAACAGCTGCATGGAAGCTAGGCAGCAGGAACAACAGAGGGGCAGGCAAAGGGTAAAAATCATAATACTGTATTCCCCCCTTGTCTTTTAAAACTCTGGTTCCCTCAAATGAAAGGTAAGGAAGGAAAGTCTGAAAATCCTGATGTGATGAGACTGAGGCACACAGTGGCCTGCCAGAGGTCATAAAGGAGCCTGAACAAAGCACAACATCCATAGTCCAGCCATGTTTACAAAAGTGTCTAGCTCCACCAGAGTTAGTAACTGAATGCCAGAACGCAGAACAGCTAGAGGTTTTTTTTCCAATACAGTTCTAAATAACACAGTGCTGAGGAAAAGCAATGTGAAAGCAGAAGTGAGACAGTTCTATAGAAAATCTGTATTTTAAAGCAGACTGGAAAAATAAGAGGTTTTGATGAGGAAGATGTTTGGGGAAAATGTACAGAACCAGAAAAGAAAGGAGACTGTATTAATCAGGAGGTGACCACAAAGCACTGAAGGTCAACGTTAACCAGAGTTTTCCTTTTGGCCACTTGACTTCCCATATGCCATTTTACATGTCACAAACTGAGCTTGCACCCCTTTTTTTCTCCTCTGGAGTATTAGTTTACAGCAGTGAGAGCAGCTACTCAGGCTAATTTGGAATAAATGTTTCTCTGCTTTACCTTCCCTGTGTGGGATGCCTTGCTCAGCTGGAAATCAATCTTTGTGCATCTCACAAACAGGGAAGGAAGAGGAAATTAAGAAGGGGAAGATAAAGAGAAAGCAAGGAGGACAGAGAGGCAAAAGAGTGGCAGAAATCATCAGGGACAGAAGAAGCAAAGGGCAGGTAGGAGAGAGGCAAAGAAAATCAGTGAGACCCCAGAAGTCA
Source organism: Actenoides hombroni (assembly GCA_024336885.1). Lineage (NCBI taxonomy): Eukaryota > Metazoa > Chordata > Aves > Coraciiformes > Alcedinidae > Actenoides > Actenoides hombroni. The sequence continues at coordinate 1,984,777 of WUAM01000164.1, read as the reverse complement.
CAATGAGGACAAAGCAATGAGGAGAAAGGAAGCAGAGTTGTTTGTGGTTTTTTTTGATATGGTGTTTTGTTTGAAAAATGAATGCTAAATAATCACAAGAGGTTTAACCTATGCTGATGCTGTTATATCAATGAGCACTTTCTGGTTGAAATTAGTTGTGGCCTTATCTGTGTGCCAGTAGCCCTTCATCAGGTCGGTGGGTGACTCTTTGCTCAGTGCATGCCTGTGTGCAGTGGTGGGGAGAGGATAATGGTGACAGAAATTAGCTCTTTTTTATCTGGCCTGACTCTGGCTACAAGACTAGACAAGCTGAAGATAATCATCTTGTTAAAGGTCATAGGTCTTCCAAAAATGCAACTAACAACTTCAATATGTCCTTCCAGGGCCCAGCAAGATGAATCAGAACTCCTAGATGGAGTTGAGGTCTCTCAAAATGTCTGTTCTCAGCTTCAAAAGCACAAACATGTCTGTCGGGTCATGGAGAGGAGCATTGGCCATGTTTCTCTGGCCCTACAGTGGAGTGGGTGCTGGCAAAAGCCCAGACTAAGAGGCAGAGGAGGCTTTGACATTCAAATGGTTCATAAATAACTTCGTCTGAGGCTGCAGAGGGGAGGTAGCTTGGAGACCAGAGATGTTTCAGAGCAGTACCTCTTCTGCAGTGAAGTGCTGCATGCTCCAGGCATGGTGGCGGCACTCTGAAGAAAGCAAGACTTCCTACCAGCATGAATGCTACCCTGTAGTTTGTTTCTTGTTGAATTAGAAATTGTAAATCACTGTATTTGTCAGTACAAGTTTGAGACTCACAGCAGCATTAAAAAAAAATTAAAATCTTTCCAGCACAATATAAACCCTCTAGCAAAGCTTAAAACCAGTTGTTTTTTATAACTCTTCAGATTTTCAGACCTGTCCTCAGATTTCAGTGGTGTAATGCAGAAGCTCAGTAAATCCCTTTGACCACTGGATCTGACAACCTGCAAACTGTGGCATTAAGAATACAAGCAGTTAACAAAGCCACTATGTGGTAACAAAGCTCAAGTGGACCTTACTAAAGTTTACTCTCAAAAGTAGTCCGTACTGACCTAAATCTGCTCTCAGAAAAGCCAGCTCCAGGACAGGAGTGTTCTCAGAGGGACTCTCAGCTTATATTAGAGATGTGGTTGGTGCCTGGCAGGCATTTCTTGGCACTGGCTCTTCATGAATAGATTCACGTGTGGCATGCCAGCCCACCAGTGGGGCAGTCAGTGGATCTCCCCATGTCCATTCCCCAGGCAGGCAGAGTTGCCTGTGTTGCCTGACTGCTGAGGCACTTACTGCTCCAGGGGCTTGGGAAAGTCCCCTCTCCACTGGCACAGGCACAGGTCCAGGTTGGCCTTCTAGCCAGAGGCCAGGAATTGGCAAATCCTTTGTTCATTAACAGTTTCTCCTCAGTGCTAAAGTTATCCAGTCTATATTGAAATAAGTTATTTAGTTTTTGAGAATGGCTGCTTTTTAAAAGCTGGTTATTCTTTCCAAGTCTGAAGTGCTAGACACACTGCAAAGTCAGAGATGTTAAGTTATGCTTTGCGTGGTTTTTTTTCTTTTTGTACATCTTTCTAATGACAGGCTGGGACCCCACACGGGGCTGCACAGGCTGAGCTCACAGACAATGATGTCTGTGAACCTCTGTGCAACTGATTGCCCGCCCATAGAGGATCAACCAGTGTGATGAAAATTATAGGTTAAGGCCAGCCTGTCTGTCAACTTGTTACTTGGAGGTCAGAAGTGATGAGAGCAGAGGCACCGTCCTTCTGGATCAGACTAAAGTCCTTTTAGCTCAGCGGTGTGATGCTGATACTGTTCAATACTGGATTATTGCAGGGGTAAAGATCCCACTGAAGAATGCTTGTGAAATTGCTTTCTATTTTATAGGTTATAATTTTTGCTAAGCTCTGTTATGTAGTAGCTAACAGATTTTTTAGGGGAATAAAGTTTTGCTCTTATATTTTATCTTGCTTACTGTCTATTTTAAATGTGATTTCCAGAAACAATAAATATATTTGGAAACTACCCCAGATTGTGTTTTTGTGGTGTCAGGAAATAAACCTGGCAATGGAAAAAGTGATAACATCTTCTAAGGCTTTAAACATCCTCCATCTAATGTTGTAATTTTGTCATTTTAATCTCTACTTCAGCAAGCACTAAATCTGATTAAACTACTCTGCACAATACTTTAATTTCAAATCCATCGGCCATTTACCCCAAAGCATGTAATAATGTGACTACCTGCCATGCCCAAAAGTAACGTGAGACTTGGGTGTAAGCTAGCTGATTAGTCATTTTTTTTTCTGTCTAGACATCCACACTGCAGCATCAAAGAGATAGTCAGCTTGCTTCTCTGTCCCAAGGGGTTTATCACATGATTACCTGATCCCTTTCAAACAAATGGCGTGCGTACATCAATCCAAATGGCAATGTAAGGCTGCCCAGAGCTATATTTCTGCAGATTCCCCTAAAGGCACAGACAAGAGGTCTCTGCCCTTCTGAGGGTCAGAAATGCAGCAGGAGTTAATTACCTTTACGTAGCTGCTGTGGGCTTCCCATCTATCAGCTCTAAGAATATTTATTCCAGGAGGGGATGCTGGTGCAGAGGCAGAAATTCTCTGCAGGTAGGGTGGTGCCGGTGAAAAGATTCTCCTCTCTTGAGCTGCCATTCTCCAGCACAGGACTAAATACAGCATTAGTGGTATTTCCAATAGAAAAGTATTCTCATATGACTGTGTTTCTTCTCTTGCATTGTCCTTGGGAGGCTTGGGAGCTTCTGCCTGCTGTGTTGTACTCAGCTATGCCTTTTTGTTTGTTTTTTAGTTCTGGGAAATTTTTCAAGGGGAGGCAGCACCCCTAGCTTTTAAAATAACTGGTATTTTTGTGATAGAAGAGAAGTTTAGTTATAACCTTGTAGATGTAGGACAATACTGCATGGAAGAGTAAATGCAAACCACTGCCATAGAAATGCGTATGATGGTTAAATATTTATACCAAGTTAGTTAATGAGGATATGATCTACAGCCCCAGTTGAACCATGGCCCTGATTAAACCATGGAATCATACAAGAGGAAAAAATAATATAGAATCATCAATTTTGTCTCTCTGACACAAGGGAGGATCAACTGTAACTGAGCTATTCTTGACTGCTGCTCATCTGTCCTGTCCTCTAAGACCTCCAGTGACAGAAACATTGCAGCTTCCTAAAATAATCCCTCCCCGCAGTGGAGCCTGGTGCCTGTGCAGCACTCTGTTGCCTTCTGTAGAAGGCCAGGGGTCTGTCCTGGAGCCTGCAGAGACCTTTAGAGAAAGGAAGAAGGTCTTCACCACTGTCATGCTGTGCTTCAAAGTTCCATTTCTCTGCAGCACCACTCTTGTGTAGAACATCCACTCTTACACTTCTCTGACCTCTTCTGCCTGGCTCCCACATCATGGTTTGCTGCCTCCCCTCAGCTGGTGGGGCTGTGATGTGAAGTGTATCCCTGAGACCATCTGTATTAGGAAAAAATATGCAGTTCCCCTGGCCAATGTCAAATAGTACTGGTGGGGTGGTGGACTGGAGCATGTGAGGAGAATGGTGTCCAAGAGAAGGAAGGTTAAGATGGTTTCACTGAGTTTGCTACCAGAGGAAATGACCATGGAAGGGAACTCTAACTCACATGTCTCACCAGTTAACTGAGAGCGACTGCTCTTAATTGGGATATTCCAGAGATGTTGTTACAGTTAAACCCAGCCTTCCAAAAAGCACCCTAAACTTATGCCTCATGGACTTTTTTTTCAAGCACATGTTTGAAGACCAGTCTGAGCCTTAGCCTCAATAAAACCATTTCAGATGCTTTTTGTCAAAGATGTCATGAAGCAACCCGTTATTAACTATACATTAAATTAATTTTCAACATAGCAACTCAAAACCATTGAGGTATTTTTGAGTACCTGAATTTGCCTTTTTCCCCCTTTCTATTGTACTTTGCATAGCCTTGAAAAAAAAAGCTGAACTAATTAAAAACTTTTAGGAAAGAGAGGAGTAGTATCACCCTCAAGACTTGCCTGTAGTGCTTGTTGGTGAAGTTTTGTTTTGCAGCAGCATTTCTCAACAGAGATCTGATCCTCAGCATTGATGTTTACAGTGGAAGAGTTGAGAGAACCATAAAAATGGGGACTAACGAGCACAGCTATGCTCAAAATGTTTCTTTGTGAATCACCCACAATTTTCTTATCCAAACTGAGAGAACATTGTGTTGCTAATGCAGTACACAAGGTCATGTCAAATTGTGAAGTAAAAATTATTTTTTGTTTGCTGATTTTACTTACAATGTCATCATGTTCCAGGTCCAAACATTGTTTTACAATGTCTCCCTTGCCAGTTTTCCAGGTATCCTGTATCAGAGACATTTGTCTGTCCTTGGCCAGAAACTAATATGGTATAGGAGGAGTTTTTTTAAACAATAAAACTTCCTTGATTTTTTTTTGTACTGCAAAATTTTCTGTTTGAAAGCAAATATTCCAAGAACATAAGTATTAGGCATGTCCCTGCTTTTCTGAAGAGCAGCTATGGTATAACGAGTCAAGCTGATCAGGTGAGAGAAGCTAATGAATGGATTAATGTAAATATTTATTTTTATGCCCCTTCATTCTTCAGCCACTGGCTTATACGAGATGGAAAGCAGGGTGGATTCAGTAAATGTTTACTTGGTTTGCACCAGTTTTCCAGCATCTCTAGACTCAATAGGAGAATCCACAGCTCTGCACTGGAGTACATGAAGCAGATGAATAATTTAGTTATTGGTAATGAAAGATGCAGGTAAAATGGAGAAAGACTACATGGAGAAGTACCCTGAGTTTCACTGGGCATCCTTAATTACAGTGTAATGTCCCAGTGTAATGTCCCGTGGTATCTATCCAGGGAGGAAATACTTTGGAGCATTCCATTAGATAAAAATATGCAGCCAAGAAGAATTCCAGCAAATGATAATTCTCTGCTACAAATATGTAATGTGAGTAAAAGGCATTGGTCAGTAAGGTCTCTGCAAAAGCAATCTCAATCCTCTTAAATTGTCAGGCTCATGATATTTATTCTCCAAAGTCATTATAAACATAAATTATTTTTTTTTTCTTTTTAAAGTATTTCCAATGATGTGGGATGAGAGCTCTGGAGCCAGTAGAGACATGAGATAATGTGGGGTTACTACAGATGCAGTTAGTCTTCAATGCAAGGATTTGTTTAGTGTCTGGAAGAGCTCTGTTCTTCAGAGAAAAAACCTTTCATAAGCTCTGATCCTATTGTTACAGAAGCCAAAGTGAAAAATTACACTCTGAACACACAGAATAAATATTGCTCTGCATAATTTTTCTTGAGTGACCATTAGTTTCTGGAGGTTTTCTTACTAATCTTACTGTCTAGTGTAATCGCACATGGTAAGGATGCACCACATAAATTGTAGTGTCAGTATGAGCTGATGTGGAAATGTATTCCTTTCCTTTCCTTTGTTTTTGTCTCTGTTTGGTTGTTGTTTTTAAATTATTTTTATTTTATTTAATTATGTTCATTTAGGTTTTATCAATCTTTGCTCTGCTTGCAAGTGGTCACACTGAAATACAGTATTGAGAGGCAAGAAAGCCAAAATTGACAGTGGCTGCAAAAAGTTCAGCTACGAATAAAAATTAACCCAATGTCTGTTTACATAATCCAGGCAAAATACAGTAAGTAAACATGGAGTCTTATGAAATAGCAATTAAACTGTCAGATTTTTTCACTTTTAATTGTCAAATAATACAAAGTGGTTTTTAAAATGCACTTTTTAATCTGGCACCTCCTCTATGCGGGAATGTTCTGCTGCAATCCAGAAATGAAGAAAATCATGATGTGTGTCAATAGCTTAACCAAAGCAGGGGAGATGTTTGAAGATATCCTAAATATGAATTACATGAGATAAATATGACATTCCAGGCAAAGTGTGGCCATCTTGTGAAGCTGGAATTGTTAAGTTTACTTCTCGGTCTGAGGGAGTTAACTTTTGTACAAAGTTCAATATAATTGCCCGTCTATTCAGAAGAGAACAGAGTTTGTATGAAACAGTATGAGAGATCTGTGAGGAAAAAACCCTCTTTTTTTGATGCCTTCATCTTGCAGGGGACTAGAAATCTGGTACACCCAGATATAGGATAAATTTTCTTGTGTGTATTGGAGTATGTATAGTTCAGATCGCTGGCACCTAATGATGGTTTTTAACAGCAGGATTTCATCACTTTTAAAAAACATTCTGAAAGCAGAAGGCTCAGGATGACCTTTCCAAATTAAATGCTAGAAGAATGTTTTCCTGAGAGAAGTTCTTATGGCTTCCCCACCTTCTTCAGGATGTTGAGGCCTTGTTGAAAATATTGCCTAGTTCTGGAGGAGGATTGGAAAGAGGACATTAGGTGGCAAAGCTGATGAGGAAACATCCCGTGGAGGGGCAGCTACAAGGGGAGAAGGGGATATGAGTCTTCCAACTGTGAGTTTCAGGCAACACTTTGAGATGTGTGAGAAGAATAATCATAGGTTTTTGTAGATATCTTTCAGCCCTGTCTTTTCAGATCATTAATATCTGTTTATGGGTCCATTTAATTTAATAGCTTGTCCAGATAAATATTAACTCTTATAATATTATTCCACATACATTGTTATACTCTTGTATGTTGCTATATTAGAACCACAATAGTCTTAAGAATTTAAGCAAACTGTAGGTTGCAGGGAGAAAGTATTTTTTAATTAGATTAACAAATGTTACTAGAGGAAAAACAAGCACATTTTTCATCATAAAAGCTCCTCTTCAGAGCTATGTGATTTTTAAAATTAAAATTAAAATTAAAATAAATTAAAATTAAAATTAAAATACCATTTGCAATTAAATATTTCTCTGCAGCTCTAACAAT